>PVJO010004147.1:0-20757 GCA_004026905.1 Hystrix cristata
CTTCCTACTGTAAGTTACTGTGGTAGGCAGAATAATGTCCCTCCCCGAAGGTGTCCTGGAATCTGGGAATATGTTCCCTTACATGGTGAAAGGAAAATTGAAGATTTTGAGAGGTAGAGATTATCCTGGATTATCTAGGCAAACTCAGCCTAATCTAATCACAAGGGACATTAAAATCGAAAAACCTTTTTCATCTGTGGTCAGAAGAAAAATAGCACTGTGGAATAATGATCAAAGACATGCTATTTTGTTCACTTTGAAAATTAAGGTCCCAGAAGCCAAGGGATATGGGTGACTTCTAAGGCAAAGAAACAGACTTTTTTCTAGAATCTTCAGAAAAGACCTCTATCCGACACCTTGATTTTAGGCTAGTAAGACCTGTGTCAGACTCTGACCTCCAGAACTATAAGATAATAAAATTGTATCATTTTAAGTCACTATGTTTATGGCAATCTGTTACAGCAGAAATAAACAATTAATACAGCTATGATATCTAAATATTTCCTTAAAATTTTTATTGATAAGAGAAAAAGTACTATGGCAAAGATTTTTTTCTTCTCTAATAAACATCCAAGAGTATGCTTTCCTTGTTTCTTTCCTTTTCAGTCATCCAAAATTAACAGCCATTTACACTTTGCCTTATGACTTTCCATTCTGTTCTGGAAAGGAGTATGATATTCATTGTGTGTAAGCATAAGAACATCTTTAGCTACAAGCTCCTTGTTGCATTTCATAACCCATTTCATCTGCTGTGATCATGTTTTATCATACATTCTTATACTCCATTTAAAATGTTACATGTAAATGCATAATCAATTTATATGTTATTTTATGCATACTTTCTACAACTTTTTGATATAATGTCAGGATAAAAGGTTGTTTGACACGAACTGGAAAACAGAAGGGACAAAGTCACCACTACAGATTCGCCCTAAGAATGAAACATGGACAGTAAATCCCCTGGCTTCTTCCTGCCCTCTCTTTGCTCTCTCTCATCCGTGCTTGCTTTGCGTAGGCTGAATCCTGCCTCAAGCCAAATGGCTGGTGTCTGGGAAGAGCGGGTTGCAGAATGAGCATTCTGCAGTGCAGAAGAGTGGAGGGAGGGGAATGCGGAGAATGGATCTGAGGGCAAATAGGCAAATAAGGGGCACTTGCTTCTCAGACTACATCCTGGCTTTACAGTGAAGGCATTTAAAAACCTCCAAGCCTTCAGCTTTCCAGGATGATTACATCATTTTGTTTCATTCTGTTTTGTTGCTTGGTTGTGCCAAAGGACCTTACATGCTTGAAAGAAAAATCGGAGGTTGTCCCTAGGATGAGGAAGGAGGGCCCACTGAGACTGGAGCCCCCAGTTAGTAGGCAGACTCTAGTCGTCATTTGTCACTCTGCTGTTACTGTGTCTTCAGGCTTCTGAGTGGGCAGAAAGATTGTAATGGAAGGAAGAACTATGATCTTTGGAAAATGTGAGAAACAATGTTTTGGAGAGTTTCCAAGACTTGTCAAATTATTTCAATAACAGTATCAAATACATATGAGTAATAAAAAAGTTGACAAGCTGGCAATAAAATGAACGAAATATAGAAAGATTCAAGGCAACATCTTCTATTTTGCATTAAGTAAGATGACATTTTCCTGTTTATTTTTATAGAAACTCACGCTTTGTAGCCTTGAGCTAGGAAAGCATTGCATAGCACAAGAGAACAAACAAAGATTGTTCGAATACCAAATAATGGTGTGAGCACAGTGAAAAGTGCTCAAATAAATTGTTCCAGACTTTTACGAGGAAAACTAACAGAAGAAAGTTGCTGGTACGCTTCTTCATTGTGTTTCCAGAATGAAAACTCAAATCCTGAACACTGAGAATAAGCGACCAGGATCTTAAGTGTGGTAAACTCCCCCCACTAGGTATAGGAAGGCCTGTAAATTACATGTTAGATGGTGCTATTCGATGGGAGTATCATGTGAGCCTTGCTCAAAATGGAAAAGGGAAACGATGAAATTAATTTTAAGAATACAGGTTGAGCATTTCTACTCTCAAAAGTCAAGATGCTCTGAAATACAAAACTTTTTGAACACCAGCATGTTGCCATAAGTGGAAGATTCCACACTTGACCTCACATGACAGGTTGCAGTCAAAAGGCAGGTACACTAAATTATTGTATAAAATTACCTTCGGCTATGTATATAAAGTAGATATAAAACATAAATAAGTCAGATGTAGTGGTGCACACTGGTAATCGCAACACCCTAGGAGGCTAAGGCGGGAGTAATGCAAATTTGAGGCCAGCCTGGGGAACTTAAGGGACTTAGTGAAATCTTGTCTCTGAATGAATAAAGAGACAGACAGACTTGGGACACTTTTGCAAGTTATCTTCTTACATGTATACAAATATTCCAAAATCTGAACTATGAAATGTTTTTAGTTCTGAGTATTTTGGATAAAGGACACTCAGCCTATAAATTTTAATTTAATTTAATATATAAAATGTTATTTCAAAGTGTCATTGGTAAAAAGTTTTAAAAATTTTGCTTTTTCAAAACTAATCTTTGATAGCTAATGGATATTTTTCTGCTTATACCATGTCTCAAGTCAGATACTAAAACTGATCAGAAATACTTGATGTGTATTTAGATTTGATAAAATTTATAGAAGGAAGATTCACACGCTGAAGTTGTTCCAAGAATACATAAAAAGGTTTCCCCAAAATTGAGTCAAGTATAAATTTTTAAATTTAATTTTAGTTAAAATTAAATTAAACATTCATTTCTCTAACACAGTAGCCACATTGTGTGTGTTCAGGAGACACGTGGGGCTCATTACTACCATACTGAAAGCACTACACTAAATCAGAGACCACGCCGTTAGAACGCATGAGATTTTTTTCATCTGTATATCATTTGATGCTAATTTTCTATGTGATTTGATTTCTCTTCATAATGATAAGTCCCAAGCCTTTAAACAAAAAGCATCTTTGTTCTTGTCACTGGTGTCCATGAGAGGGAGAGAAGCTCCATGACAGAATGGAGGGTGTGGATGGGACCCTCAGAGCAAGGAAGTCAGCCTAACTCTCCAAAATGTGTTGCACATAAAGATGGAGGCCCATGGGCAACAGAGTGGCCCTCTTCCCGGACACTTCCAGGAAGGAGTCTCTGTTACAAGTGACAGAAACTTGGTTCAAACTGGCTTTAACAATGAAAGTTCTCTATTGGTTCAAACAACTGAACTATTCTACACAAGCAGTTCAGGCATGGCTAAAAAGTCAGGAGCTCAAATAATATCATTAGGAATTCACCTTTCTTAATCTCTCAGCATCACAGACTCGTGTGTTGCTTTAAACCCCAGAATTTCTCCAACAGTGGAAAGATGACTAATTACCCCAGTCTTTCATCCCGTCCTTCCCAACTCTGCCAGAAAGAATGTGACTTTTTTCTCAAAGGACCTAGCCAAAGTACAAGAGCTGATTGGTGCTCACTGACCTCTGCGTGGTCTGTTTTGTATTACCATAATGAAATACCCACAGCTATCTACTTTATAAAGAAAAGAGATTTACTTGGGTTCAGAGGTTCAGGGGTCCAAGGTTAAGGGCCTATATCTGGTGAGGGTCTTTTTTGCTGCCAGAGTCCTGAGGCAGCTAATCACAAGGCAAGAGAAAGGGTACTCATCTGTGTGTGTTGTCTCTTCTTCTTTTAAGTCACCGGAATTAAATTGTGGGGCTCCCCTCCCCCCCAGCCTTCGCCAATTCTAATTACTTCCCAGTGGTCCTACCTCTAAACACCATAGCTGGATTAAGTTTCCACTCCCTTAATACCTCACGAGGTGGCTTTTATTTCAGCCTCAACTCTTGGGGATTAAACTATATCCAAACCATAGCAGGTCGCCGGTTTGATGGGTTTCCTGAGCTTGAAGATGGAGGGTAGGATCTGTCCACTCAGATAAAAAGGACTAAATGAAAAAGAGCAGTTCTCCCAAGAGGAAATCAGGATGCACAAGCTAAGAGGAGAGAAAACAGATGCTGGGCGGGGAAATCCCTCAGTTGTCAATTTGAGACTCTTGGCAATAGAAAGTCTAGTTGGTGCCCCCAAAATGATTGTGTTAATTCAGAGTTTATGCACGTCATGAAGAAAATTGTATATCATTTGCCAAAGGCTCCAATTCTTTTCTCCACTAGTCACATGGGTATTCTTACTTTTAAAAAAACAACTTAACCTTGTAAAAGTTGTTTAACTTCACCGACCTTCACATTTTCTATCTGTTAAACAAGAATAATAGTAGGACCTACTTCATACATCTGTAACAAAAATAAAATAAGTTAATATTTGTGAAGCACTTGCAAATAGAGTCTGACAGATGACTGGTGCTAAAAAATTCACTAAATAAATATGCAAAAATGTGCCATTATATATTTTCCCAGTAATGATTTCACATATGCTGCTTCTTGTCAAGGTAGCCTCCAGAGACATGAGAGACTATGGAAATGTTTATTGAATAAATAAATTTCATTTTCTAAGTAAAAGATGCATACTCTGCTTTCAGAGACACACTTATGTCCTCAAATATGGTTTGCCTGCATTTGTAATTTCCCCTCTGTGAGCATGCGTCAGAATGTCATTAAATGAACACCAATACAGCCTTCTGTCAAGGAAGCCTTGGCGAGTGGAATGGTGTCCAGGAACAATCCAATTATTATGACCATCATGAGAAATGACCTACGTCTCCTTCCTATTCGTATTGTCACAATATTTGGTTTAATTAAGTTACCAAAGATAGAAATTACAGCCAATAGGGTTCAGCTTGGGAAAGACTTCTTGCGACACGAAGGTCACATCTCCAGGTGCCTCTGTGGAGAAAGGCAGAATTCAGTTCCTTTTCAGGGTACAAAACTCCCAGACACTTAAACAGAACGGTAACTATCTGCTCCTGAAAAATGCCAGATTGATGTAAGGTGGGAAGCCAAGATTCCAAGTCCCTTTTTTGTTGGATACATTCAACAAAAGGAAAGAGTCGCCTATGAAAAACGATTCAAGGGACAGCACACTCTACCTTCCTAAGAGGACGAATCCACAATTACAACTCTACAGTCACTTCACTGATTACACGTTGCCTCAACTAGCCCTTCCCCATTGCAGGGATTTTGCTACCTGGAGGGAACCACAGTAGGAGCCTCGCCTCACCATCAGGTCCACACAGATAATGTTAGTAAATTACTCAGCTGGGGTCTGCAAATGTTTCTTATTCTTCGCCTTCTCTATACCCACATTCTTGCACAATAACGTTACAGTTTTTTCCTTTAGAAAGAATACTTTGGCCCACGTGGCTTGCTTTGGCCAGTGGCGTATGGGCAGAGTGGCAAGGTGCCAGCTCTAAGGCTACACGTAAAAGGTCTAGTACATTTCTGCTGGCTCCCCATTTGTTGCTGTGTCATTCTTTAGTCCCAAAAGAATGAAAGACATCTGGAACGGAGCCACCATGGCCAGTTGGCAAACCTGAGGGTTTGATAATAAATGCTTGTTGTGATATCCACAGGGATATGGGGTGGCATGTAATGTAGCAACTGTTGACTAGCACACCAACGACTAGCTAAAGGGAGCAAGCATCTCAGCGGTCTTGGCCATAGCAGGTGAAGCTTCCTATAAGAGAAGGTAGCAATTGTAGGAACTTCCTCCCAACCATTCTTTATCACCCTTTTTCTAATTATATAATCTATGAAGTTAAATATCAAGCCTAGAATCTTTTTACAGTGAGAAGTCGCCCTATGACTCAGTTCTAGACGGAAATATGTAAGTACATCTATGCAGGGAACACCTGGGAAATTGTTGGTATCGGGATAAGAAGAAAAGGGACATCTGTTACTGCTCTTCTCCCACCATGCCCTTTAGGCAGTCATGTCATCTGAAAACGGATGCAGCCGACCTGGGTACCAACCCGGGTACAGCCAACCTGTACCCAGGAGGCAAGCAGCAAAAGGTTGGAAAGTCAGTGGCTTAAGGAGGGCAGAGAAAGAAGACAGGAAAACCTCAGTCTTTGATGATGATGCCGAGTAGCTAAGTCAGCAGCTACAAATGCCTACCTCCAGTCTGCATTTTATTTGAAATACAACCAGCGTATTTTTTAAGTTCCTGTGAGATGGATATTCTGATACCAGAATTTAAGTGAGTTGCTCCCTGACATGCTTATTTTACAGTTTAGCTTAGGTCTAACCCAGCTGGGCCATTTTCATCAGAAAGATGATGTAGTTTTCTCATGAAGTATTGAAGAAGCCGAGATAGAAAGAAAGTCTCTAAGGCTTCAGAGCCTACTAGAGATCCTGGAGACGGGGGGAGGCAATGAAAACAGCATCAAATAGAGGTTCCCCAGGAATTGAGATGGGAGAAGTTTGAATAACCTCTCCTTTCTCTGTCTTGACCTATTTGACCTATTAAAATCCAATCCACCTACCACTCTTCAACTGTTCCGTGAAATGTTCAAGTTTTAGCCAGAGGAGCCCCCACTTTCTCTGAATTCCTGGAGTCGGGTGTGTTAGTCTATGTACATCCCTCAACTGACACATCAAACTTGTCCTCACTGGAGTCCAGCTGTGCAATGAGTGTCATCGTCACAGCAAGGACAGTGTCTCAATGGGCCCTGACGTTTCTCCTGCAGGTCTTGGTAATGCTCAGCCTGCACCCAGCCTCTGACAACCAGTAGTGACAATAAAATGAATATAAACTTGCTTTATAACCTGCCTAGCATTACACCCATGCCTGTGGGCGTGTCTGGAAAACTAATTAGGATTGGTAACAAAAATAGCTCCTCTGAGGATGCCTTCTGCTGCAGAGGAAGGAAATTAAGAGAAAAATGAGAGAGGACAACAGAGAGAAGAAAGAACAATTCAAAGTCACTATCAAAGACACCAAAGTCTCTGTATAATTTATTCCCTCTTGGGAGCATTCCTATCAGAAGTTCTGATGAAAAGGAAGCCAGCAATCTGGTGTGATTTTGCATTTTTACCCTGTTCTTTAAAATATATGTTGGATCATTTAGACTTTCATGCTTCTACTTCAGTCAAAATGAAGAGGGAAAGTCTCAACTGATGAGTCCTAGAACTCATAATTAGAAACAGAGGGTGAGGGGGCATCTGAGATTGGCCCCCCACAAACAGACACTAAAACCAGGATTTGAGTCCAACTGCTTTTGAGGTGATCCCAGGAAACGCAGTAGGAGACTGTGGGAAGGACATGGTGGAGGGAAGGAAGCTAATGCAGGTGTGTAAATGAAAAGTCATGCCCGCACATCCCTGGAATTCAGCCCTTCGGGAAGTTCCATATAAAATATATTTCTGAATTGTTACTCCTGCAGGAGGAGGAACTAGGCACTATATATCCACTAACTCCCATTTATTATTGGTTGAAATCTGTTCCTGGGGGCATTTGGACTGTGGAACTTCCAGCCTGCCCACTTGTGACTGAGTGCATTCTGGCAGCCAGAGAAAGTCCTTAGGCAGAGAAGGCGCTCCCAAGAAGACGCCATTGACATGTATAGGAATGCTGGGCACTGGGGGCAAGAGGGCAGGGTGTCAACAGTGCCTGACACATGTGGAGAAACAGAGGGTGACGGTCGAGGGACTGGGAGTAATGGGGCAGGAACTGAGGGGCACACACCTCGGTGGGACTGACATCTGGGGGACCTGTTGATGTCAGTGAACGGAGATGGGTGTCCCACAGAGACAGCTGGAGGTTTCTGTCACGTATCTCCTATATGTCATCATTTTCTTTAGATTTTAGAGTGTCTTCTAAACCATAGAGGTCAAAAGTCATGTTTATTAAACTTTATGTCCTGTACTAGGGGAATAATGCAGTAATGTCCAACATGTTTTAGACCTAGAATGTCCCTTCAAATTCTCATGTGTCCAGAGCTGGGGCTTTTGGAAGGTGATTGGACCATCGGGGCACGATGCTCGTCAGTGGATTGATCCATCAGTGAGTTCAATGTTAAATGTGCTCTTACAAAGTGGGGACCTTGTGGGAAAAGGGATAACACTAGGGTGAGCCTTTGGAGGGTTGATCTCCCTCCCTGGCTCCTCCCTTCTCTCTCTGCTTCCTGCCTGCCATTAAGCAAGCAGCTTTCCTCCCCTGGTCCTTCCCATCATGCTATTTGTGCCTTGGAGCCAGCTGACCATGGACTGAATCCCCCAAAACTTCGAGCCAAATTAAACCTCTCATCTTTTAGGTTGGGGGTGGTCCAGTATTTTGTCCCAGTGACAGAAAAGCTGACTAATACACAGAGAAATATTCTGGATCTATTTAAAGTTATGGCTCATAAAGAGTTTTCAATAAAAAGCAGTGTTTATCACTTAATACTAAATCATTTTATAAAAAGCAAGATCTAAAAGTCCTGCACAATTTCCACACCATGAAAAACACATACTGTTCCAATATTGGAAGAAACTGTTAAATTGTTAACATTTTTCAAGTTGTGGGGGTGTAGTTACTTTTCTCTGCTTCCTTACAATTTTCTAAACTTTGCATATTTTCTACAGTGGACATGTATTATCTTTATAACTTGCTAAAAATATCTTCGAGAAGAAAACTATCATGTCACTCATTGTCACCGATGGCCCTAAAATGGTTTTGTCCCTTTGGTCCCTCTGAGCCTCTGTTGTTGGATCTGTGTAGGACTGTACTCAAGGACACCAGCTCCTGGGAGGTTAAATCTGCTACTCTGCTCTCATTGCCCAAAAGGTCCACGTCACATTCTAGTTCGGCCAACCAGCCAACACATATTCACTAATTCAATAAATACACATACAGAACTCACTGGGGGCTAGACAAAACCAGGAATTCTTCCAGTCTTTATGGAGGGAAGTGGGTAATAAAATCTCTCTCTTTAATTAGCTCTGTGCCAGAAGGATACACGTTCCTAGGAGAGTCTATAGTAGATGTGGATCTAATGGGCTAGGCTGCCTTCAGGAATCAAAGGTTGGCTTAAGATTCAAAGAATGCAAGGAGTTAGCCAGGCATGTAGTAACTTGCATCTAATGTTGGCCTGAGGTCATCAGGCCAGGGACATGGGATGCAAACCTCTGTCCCCAGGATCTAGTCATCTGACTGTCAAGATACAATCAAGTTTCTTAAAATAATAGAGAAAAATAATAGAAAAAAAAACAATATTAGGTAAAAGGCCCTGATGTCTATAAAAGATAAAGGAATCCAAAAGAACTTGGTAACCAATGAGGACTGACGTAGCTGGGAGAGACTCTTGGGAAGAAAAGCAGCTCGGGTTAGCTTTTATGCCAATAAGAAGGAAAGGTTTCACAAGCAAGCAGAGTCACTAGACAAATCCCAGAAGGGCCAGTGCGAAGGGCACTTTTAGCAGACAGTGAGAGGACCAGTGGGGAGGAAGCAGAGGGTGGGTTTTAGGGCAAAAGATGGGCTATTTTTGTAAACCGGGTAAGGATGGTTGGACTTGATGTAACAGGAAACAGAGACAAGGAAAAAGTGCTATTGGCAGGAGGGTTGATGGGGCTGACTCTACCACCCAGGAAGAAGGAAGTCCAGGGGGCTGCCACGGTAATCCGCGTCTCCACCTGGGTCCTGCAGCGAAGGTGCTTCTCTTTTCTATCCTTGGGAAATGGCTAGAACAGGTGAATTGGGAGTTTAGTCTCTGCTAGGAGAAAAGGCAGCATCATTCTACATTCATATCATCTGTTTCATCTCACTTATTTTATCCAGCTGTCTCCTGCCACCAAGCAACTACGCTGAAACCCAGGCAGCCATTTCCTTTTCCAGCAGCTCTGCCCGCAGAGTAGACCATGTCTGCTTGTCATCCAGGACTCGGCTCTTCTAGAGCTACCCAGAGTGGGAGACCTTTGTTCCTCTTTAGGGAACCCTTCTTTCCAACTCCCAAACTTCTCAACCCACAAAAGCTGACACTACATGTGGAGGGGTGGTAAAGGAACAGAGGGACAAGAGAAATAAGAAATGGAAGGAAAAAGTGGAAACAAAGCTTTTGTAAATACGGAGGGAGGAGGGGGTGAGGGGAGGACAACGGGGAAAAAAGAACAAGATATATCATGTACAAATACAAATCTCCTATGATGAATGTTATCACTATGTACATCTAAAATCTACCATTGAAGTTTAAAAAAAAAAAAAAAAGGCTCTGTGGGTCAGGATGCCTCTCGGGAAGGGTGGCATGGTGTGGAGGACAGGGGAAGGGATCTGGCCCAGGACGTGCTAACACAGGAACCAGTATTCTTTCTGTCTTATGCTCTATCCTCACACCACTGAGGACCAGCATTCCTTGGACTGGAACAAATCTTGGTGGATCATCTTCTAGTTCATGCCTCAAACCAGACGTCCCCTCCTGCTTTATAGATCTCTCTAGGAAACTTCCTTAGTGTTCTGCCTTGTTGTGCACCTTATTTAAAGGTCTTTAAGCAATAATAAAGAAGCTGGTCTCATCCCTGCTTGAAGACACATGACAAAGCCCCAGCTGGACAGCTCTAGAATTTCTTCAGAAGTGTGGCAACCTAGTCACCCAATTTGACTTCGCTTGAAACTATATTTGCATAGCAAAGAAGTATCTATTTTGAATTTATGTATATTGAGGCAGCCCATTGAAGTAATGGGGCCCAAAAGCACCCACCTCCCAAGCCTAGACACCAACACAGAGCCCTAGACTAGGTTTCTAGTCATTTAGAGACTCCTATAATTGTCCTACACTCTCACCCTTACTTTCACCCCCAAGCGCACAACACGGGTTTGCATGTAGAAATAGGTCATCAGTGAATAAATTGGCCAATTAATTATCCAACTTTGCTGACAGTGGGTACACTTCTTTCTCCTTGTGAAGGTGAGTGCCTGCTGAGAAAGTTCTCAGGTGTCAAACTCCCCCCCCAAAGACCCCAACGGGCCACACCTGGCTGCAATATGGGCCTCTCCCAACGCACGGCAGGCGGTTTTCTGGATCACTGAGGCCCTCTAGTGGCTGCCTGAGGCTAAAAGTCCACCTCGTCTCAGTCTTGCTGCCTCCTAACAATTCAGCCAGACTCTGGATTTAGAAAGAAAAAAATAATATATTCTGGCTTCTCAAAAAAAAAAAAAAATGCAACAGGGAAATTTAGGGATGTCTAGTTTCTGATATCATCAATTTCATCTAATCTATTACCCTTCTCCTCACTGGTTTGTATTTTTATGATCTCCAAAAGCATCTTACTGCCTGTTTGTACCCTGAAGGGCTCCCCTTCACCTTGCACTGCATCATCGGTCTTCTTTCAGAGTGTCCCTGATGGTCTTTCTCTAACAGAGACGCACAAACCCCAGCCTGGTCCTTTCTGCAGGGGAGAGTGGATTTGGGGGGGGAGTGCGGGCCTAGGCATCTTCCCCTCCAAAGCCCCAAGCCATGCCAGGGGAGTCACCGGGAGCCTCAGCAAGACCAGGGACTCATCCTGTCCTCTGTGACATTGGAAGGTAGGTGAGCCCAGGGCATGGTTTGAAACTGGCCACAATGGTCATTTTTATGGATCGATTTGTACAACTCCACGAGATGCTTTCCTGATATAGACCATCTGCATTATGGCTGTATCACCTTCATCCAACCCCTGGGATCCCTAAAGAGAAGCCCATATAGTCTCCTGGCTTTCAGCCCAACCAGGCTATTAGGCCACTGGCCAGGAGACGCTGAAGGAAGGGAAGCAGTCTACATCTACACTTCTGATGACATCCACTATTCCCTTGACACACAGGAAGAGCCAACGAGAACGACTGTTTGTTGAGATGTAACACTGAGCATCTCAGAGTGGACAAGTATGATCGTCTCCATTGTACAGATAAGGAAATTGAGACTTGGAGTAGAATACTTCTCCCAGGGTCATACAACTCTGTAAGCAGCAGAATTAGGATTCAAAACCAATTCTAACACTATCTACACCCTACTCTGGGGCCAGCTCCTGCATCTCCTCTTACTTAATTTATGACTCATAATCAAAGTGAATGGTACCCTCTTGGATTGGACAGTGTGTAGCCTGCATACCTGTGCAGGGTTAAAACAAGCTTCTGGCTTAAAGGTCTCTCATGCCCAACATTCTCAGCCTGGTTAGATATCTAGGCACTTGGCACCCAAAATGTGGCCCTGGAACCTGTAGTATCAGCCATGCCTGGAAGTTTTTTAGAAATGTAAATTACAGCCTCCCTCCTCTTCCTCCTCCTCTTCCTCCCCCTCCCCCACCCCCCCCTCCTCTAGTGAATCACAGTGCCAAGGATGTAGTCTTTCATGGGCTTCTCAACTCTAATGTGCACTCGAAGCCCCCAGGAACTCTACTCTGTAGGTCTGAGGAGATGCCAGACTTCTCTGATGCCAGACGAGATGTAGATGACATGAATCCCATCTGGAATAATGAGGCTACAGATCGGTAATTCTAAAACTTGAAGCTGTAATCAAATAACCCAGAGGATTCATTCAAACAGATTTCTGGGCCTCACTGCAAGAAGTTCTGATTCAAAGAGGCTGGAGCAGGTCTGGAAAAGCAATCTTGATACTGCAGGTTCCTGCACCGCTCATGGAGCATGGCTGTTCTAGATGAACAAAACTTCCCTAATTAGACAACTTCCCTAAAAAGCGAGGGGAGCTGGCTTTTCATTTCTATGAAGCCCTACTGCATCTTGAATTCTGGTCTTTAGGGTGAAGGGGGTGTCAGGGGCCACCTCTAGGTCAAGGGTCCCCCCAAGGCCATACAGTAAGGCAAGAAAGAGGCCAAGGCAGCCCGGAGCAGCCCGACTCACTCTGGGCTGTGTTGTTTACTCTGCATCCTGCCAGCTCTGAAGCTCCAAAGATGCTCTGGCATCGAGCAGCTGCAGTATTTTTGGTGAGCTCTCCATCTCCGGCCAGCTTCACAGGTGCTAGAATCCCTGTCAGACACGTGTCGCCAGCACCGTCTGTGACAATGCCGTGGCCTCCTAACTAACAGCTCTGGGAGAGCAGCCCTTGGAAAAAACCAGCAGTGTGCTGGCCCCTGCAGTAGAGGAGAAATGCAGCAGACAGCAAGCAAACAGAGACAGGTGCCTCAGCAGCAGAGGCTCCAAAGCTGGCTAATAAACCAAGCTCCTCCCGACAGCGGCACCCAGGTTTCTCCCACATCTCTGAGAAGGTCATCCAAACTTTGTGCCTGAAAGCATGCTTTTGCCTTGGGAGGAGAATACTTGTATTTAAGGGAATAAACACAAAAAAGCCTTAAAATCCGGACTTGGGGTGGAGACGGTACCAGTCAGTTTCTGTTGCATGGCAAATAACTCAATCCTTAGTAGCTTAAAAAGCCACTAAATGTGCAAAGTTCCTCCCAAAGATTGGAACTGGTTTGCAATAGCTTCCACTGTATTCTGTTGGCTACAGTGAGTCCGAAGGCCAGTCTAATCCCCAACAGGAAGAGCTGTAACTTTACAATATAAGATTATAGAAGGGGTAAAGATTTGAGGCCTTTTTTTATCTGCCACAGTTTTCTTAGTCGAGGAAGCTCTGAGACCAAGATTCCAAAAGAAAGGTTTTAATTAGTTACTTGTGAAGTGGCAGAAATGTGCATAAGGGAGTCAGAGATGGAGACACAGAGAGACAGCAGCCTGTAGAAGGGGTATAACCAAGTCCGGCGGCACTCTGGGCAGCAGGGTCTTAGTGTCCCCACTGAGCTCTGGGAGCTAGTGTCGGACCAGGACCTCACGGTTATCCTACTGGAGGGAGGGAGCTGCAGGCTTCCACATTGGTTCGTGTCAGACATTGTTTGAGAGCTGCTCCCAGGGGCCAGCCTGACTTCTCATTTTGGCCAAGGAATACAGGTGCTTGCGGCTGGCAACCAGACCACCGCGCGTGGCATGGTTTAGGCAAGGAGACGTGCGAACAGGGCACCCACAGCATCTCCTGCAGTACCATGATGACGAAAAAGAAAAATACAAGCTTAGGTCTGTTTGGCTTTTTTTAAACGATGCCTCAGTCCTCTTGCTGGCAAGGTTGGGACACTAGATGGCATTATATCGAGTCATCTTATGACTCAGGAAACCGAAATGCCAAGTGATGCTTCTGGGTGTCCTTGAAATCTCACAACTAGCAGCAGAGTCAAGAGCAAACTGCCCCACCCACCCATCCACCCCAGTGATGACCAGCTACTTCAGCTCTACCAAGGCCACCTCTCTCTGGAGCTCGTGCTTAGGCAGCAACATCACAAACCACGGGCGAGAAGGAGACAAAAGGCAAAAGGCAAGCAGACGTAGGTGGCATCCTTTTCAGAGGATTAAGATTCACTGAAACCCCGAGAGGAGGAACAGTGAGAGGAACAAAAGCTTTTGAAATGTATGAAAAACAGACTTGAATGAAAACAGTAAAGTTATAGTAAAGATTTATTCTTGGGGCTGGGAATGGAAATGGGGTAGATGAGTTAAAAATGAGAGCAAAGCCATTTAAGGCTTTCTTTAAATTATTTTAAACAATCAAGATGAAATGTCGCTGTCTCAGTTACTATCCACAACTTGAAGGAGGGGGGGTTTATTTTGCCTCACTATTTAGTCCATGGTCAGCTGGCTCCAAGGCAGGAACAGCATTGGCAAAGGGTCACAGGGGAGGAAAGCTGCTCACATCATGGAAAACAGGAAGCACAGAGAAGGGGGAAGCAAGGGAGGAGACAGACCTTTCCAGGACAAGCTCCAGTGACCCTCCTCATCTAAGCAGCTCTACCCTCTAACAAGCTAGTCAGTGATCCAATTGCCTTCCAAAAGGCCCACCTCTGCCCATATGGGAATTTTGGGCGAAATTCCAGATCTAAACTATAATAATGGGCAGTGATCAGTTCTTCATAATGGATACCAAACTGTTGTCCTATCATTCTATTTTAAATCTCAACAAAAGGGGGGAGGAAATGATATCCTCCTGCCTAACAGACAGGACTTTTAAGGTTCTGGAGGTGAGCAATGACTCATTGCGCCTCTAGCATAGAAGCCAATACTACGGCACAAGGTTTTTGCAAAAAGGCAAAACTTGACTGAACTACAAGCTCAAGTCTGCCTCCCTGTTTGGTTGGTAGTGGGGAAATTTATAGGACAGGAGAGGGAAGAAGTTGCTCACTGAATGGATCCAAGAAGGAGCACCTATTTGCTTTTTAGGGCTAGTTACGCGCTTCACGGAAGTTTGGAGGGGATCTTGATCTTCAGCTTTTTAAATTATTGGCCCATCGACATGATGACCTGGCTTCTACTTGTGTGCATTCTTGAAAAAAAAAAAAAAACTTCAAAAACCTTTAGTGAAAGATCTGGAGGTTTTTCCTGGAAGACAACCTAAGAAATTTATATTCCTATATCTGGTATATCCAGGCCTTGGCTTATTTCAACATTAATAAGAATCTTTAGAAAACTCTGAACTATTTCCTCTTCACGAGCATCAATTTCCTTGTTGATGAGATGTGGGAAGATCGTCCTAATCCTCAATGAGATAACACAGTGCCCAGCACTGTGTCCCAGCGCAGTGTCTGGAGCAAGGTGCTCCCTCAAGAAAATGAGCATTTTCTGCACCTTTCTCCGCTCCTCCATCCCTCACCAACATGCGTGCAAGAGTTGCCGCACTGCTCAGACTGGGTCAAGCCAGAGAATCGGCTGCCTGTTTGAATGTGACTAGTGTATGGAAACTTTAAACTAACTCCTTCCCTCTGAAGCTTGGATAACTTTAGTCCATGAAATAGAATGAAAGACAGATAACAGGAAAAGAAAACACAAATTTTCTTATCTGCCTAAACATGGAGATGTTAGGCTCAAAGGGGGTTGAAAGAGTTGACCCCAATATACAGTTAAAGGGGTACGTGCTTGGGCTTCGGGGCAGAAGAGAGGTGGCACAGACTGTAACAGGGTTGGGGAGGGTGCACAAGAAGCCAGCGATGTGCTGTGACGCAGGCACAGACTCCCAGTGAACAGCCACCCGTGACCATCTCTGTCTGGGCCCGGTGTCAGACCCCCCATTTCTGAACACTGAGTGTGTGCTAGCATGATTCTAAATTCTTTCATATTTATTTCTCTAACCCCTACAACATCCCTACGAAATATGCATTATTTTTGTCCTCACCGAATATATTAAAAAAGCAGAAGACTAGAGAGGTTAAGAAATTTTCCCAAGGTAACAATGATAGCAATAATAATAAACTGCACAAATAGTGCCACAACACTGCTGCATATAATGAACACCTAAAAATTCACTTGCCTTATAACTGTGAACATTTATTTTCATGCTTCTGGGACTAGAGGTCACGGATTAGACTGATCTTGGCCACCTTAGAGTTTGTTGTTGGCTGGGCTTGACTCCAGATTGCAGGTGGATTCATTCTGGACTGCAGGAAGAACAGTGATCCAGGGAATGTTCTTCCTGTAATGGATCATCGAAGACAAGAGCAAAACCGATCTGCACAAGCATATTTGCTTAAGATCTCTGCGTACATTACGCCCACTAGCATTGCTTTGGCCAAACCAACTCACAGGTCTGAGTTCAACACCAGTAGAATGAGCAAGCACACTCTGTTCGTGGTGGTAGAAAAAAAAGAATGAATATTTACTGAAAATCACCCAAATTATCGCATTAACATTTATAAGATGTATATTTTATTCCGGGTACTAGTTAAGGACTAGATGTTAGTAACTCATTCAGTTCGTACAATAACTGATGACATAGGTCCCATGAACAAGTGCAGTGAAGCTGGATTTGCACCCGATATTCTTTAGCCACTGTGCTGTACAGCCTTCACAAAAAAGTAAAATAGCCTGGACTTTCTGATTGTAAGAAACCTATTAGGAGCCCACTCGATGAATATAAATGTAGCATTAAAAAGAAGGAAATGCTACAGGTTTTTTGCAACTTGAAAATCACAAGGAACTGAAGCTATGTTATTCAACTCTTAGGAAATATGAAATCTATTCTTCTTGGGGCATTTCTGATATGGGCTACTAGTTGTTATAAATATTGCTGACATGGGCATGTTTCTGGTGTACACATTTTGTCTTGCTGGTATGTGTATTTCTTTTGATAATTACTGAGTCAGATAAGAAATTACTATTAAGGTAGACACAAATAAAGCAACTCAAATTATACATTTAGACTTAGATTCTCAAATGCTATACTTGGGAGACTTATTCATTCAGTACTTCGTGCCTGTTAAATAAACTTGATTGGATGAACTTTATGTAGATCAACACTGGACGTACAAGGTGGTAACTAAGACAGAGGCCTTCCCTAGATATATGACTATTCTGAAATGGTTTATATACATCACTCAGTTTCTGTTAGAAGAGAAGCAGAGAAGAACTACTTCTGCTTCTTTCTCTATGCATTTGAAAGCTCAGACTCACATCTACAAAGGCAGGGAAAGAACAACATACCCTTTCCCAATTCTCTGCCGCTGCCAAGTACTGGGGCAGAAAGCACTAGATTCAAAGACACCAGAGTTAAATCAAGTCCCCCAGATTAATAACAATTATAGAAAAAAATCTTATCATAGGTTTCTTTTGTACTTTAAATACTTGAAGAGAACATTTGGAGGGCAGAATATAAATATAGCATGAAAGCTTTAAGACTGTCCTGAGGTAAAAGAAATGTTTAAACTATCTGACAAAGACTTTAAAGTAGTGATCACAGAAATGCTTCAACAGCAATCATAAGCATATTTGAGATCAATGAAAAATAGAAAATTTTAGCAAACCTGGAGGCAATATAAGAACCAAGTGGGAATATTAGACCTGAAAAATGCCATAACAGAAATTTAAAAGATAAACTCAGTAGATGGGCTCAAAAGCAGAATGAAGGATAAGTAGTACTCAATCTGTACAATGGAGATAAAATAGATTTTAAATCTCAACAAATGTTTGGACCTGCAGAACTGTAACAATAAATCTAACATTGGTATCACCAAAACAGGTCCAGGCGAAAAAGTACTTGATTAAATATTGACTGAAGATTTTCTGAATCTGGGAAAAAAAAAAAAACTTAAATTTACAGCTGAAAATGCCAGACAAACAACATTTAAAAAACTTCTAAAACAACATAATCACAAGAAATCTATACCAAGAAAATACAAGGCAAAGAAAATCTTAAAATACAGAGAGAGAAATGACAACTTACAGAATAAAAGCAACTTCTCATTAGATATCACGGAGGTCACAAGGAAATGTCCCAATTTGTTCAAATGCTGGGAGACAATTATTGTTTAACCAGAATCAGTAAATATATCCTTGTGGGGAAAAAAGGAAAGACAAACAGTGTCAGAAGGAAGAAAGCTAAGAATTGGCCATCCACAGACCCACTCTAAGAAGAAATGACAAAAGAAGGAAACTTGGAACAGAATCAAGAAGGAAAAAATACAGAAATAAAAATATTGGTAAATACAGTAACAATAGTCTTTCACTCTCCTTTGGAGATGTTTGAATTATATGCAATGGTTAAAGTAAAAATTTTAAGGTTTAGAAAAAAAATTTTTTAGGGTTTAGAATTTAGCTTAGTGATAGAGTGCTTCCCTAGCAAGTGCAAGTTCCTGAGGTCAATCCCCAGAATCCACCCCAGAAAAAAGAGAAAAGTTTTTAACACTCTCTGATGTGGTTTATGTGGAATGAATATTGAGAAAATTATATTATGAACAAAGGATGGTAAATGGACAAAAAGGAGATAAGGATTTCTATACTTTGCTCATACTGGGACAATTATGACTCTAATATATCAGTAGACTGAGAATGATCTATCTAGCCATCTATATCTCAACTACTGAAATAGCTACATAAAAAGATACACTCTAAAATCCCAAAATAAAATTCAAAGTATGATTCTAAAAACTGTGTAGGGGGCTGTGGATTTAGCTCAGTGGTTAGGGGGCTTGCCTCACAAGCATGAGGCCCTGAGTTCGATTCCCAGCACCAAAAAGAAAAAGTTTAGATAATGTACATAAGGCAAGAAAAAGTAAACAGAAAACAAATAAAATGTCAGACCTATGCCCTAACATATCAATAAATACATTAAATATAAAGGACTTAAATCCCTTTAAAATTAAAAAACAAATTGGCAGAATGGATAAAAAGAAACATAACCCAACTATATGTTGTCTACAATAAACTTCAAATAAAACAATATAAGCAGATTGGAAGTAAAAAGATTAAAAAATATACGAACATTAATAAAAGAAAGCTAGGACTGGCTATACTAATATCAGATAAAGTATACTTCAGACCAAAGAAAATTAGCAGAGATAAAGATATATTATTTACCGATACACTGAGAAGATAGAGCAATACTAAATATGTATATATCAGACAAGAAGACTGCAAAATGTGTGAATAAAAAGCTGAAAAAATTAAAAGGAATAATAGCTAAATCCACAATTATAATTGGAGACTTAAACAGCCTCCTTAATATTTGATAGAACAATTTGACAGAAACTCAGAAAAGATAAACAGAATTAAACACTATCAACCAACCGGATCTAACTGACACCAATTGAACTACCCCCCAATATTACAGCAGATATACATTGTTTTCCAGTGTCCATGAACATATTCCAACACAGACAATTTCTTGGCTCGTAAAACCAATCCCAACAGATTTAAAATAATTGAATTCATGCAGTATTTTCTAACACAATGAAATCAATCTAGAAGTCAACAGAAGAAAGTAACAGGAAAATCTGCAAAGACTTGGAAACAAAACAACGTACTTTTAAGCAAATTGTGAGCTCTTATGGTTTAGCTCTAAAGTGTTTTCACAAAGTCTCGCGTGTTCAGTGGTGGGACTTTGGGAAGGTGATTAGATCATGCCGGGCTATACTCATCAGTGGACTAATCCATTGATGAGATCAAAGCTTAATATGCTGTTAGGAAATGGGAGATCACCGGAGGAAAAACCCAGAAGGTGTCTTTGTTCTCTCCCCGCCCCACCCCCATCCTCACCCCACCCCCACCCACGGGATGCCACGGGATGAGCAGCTTCCTCCTGCACGCACGTCTGCCTGGCAATTTCTACCTTGGAGCCAGTTTAAAGTTGCAGGTAAACAGGTATTTTATCCCAGCAATGAGAAAGTGACTAATATTGTGAGTCAATAATGAAGGGTGAAGAGAAATTTTAAAAGGATGCATTAAAATGAATAAACGTGAAAATACAACATAGCAAAAATTTTGGAAATAGCATTGAGAGTGAACTCTATCACTGAGGGCATACATTACAAATAGGGAAACATCTCAAATAGAAAACCTAACCTACCACTTCAAGAACATATAAACAGAGCTCTAAATAAACCCAAGGTAAAAAGAAGGAAAAGACTGACAAAGAAAAGTAATCAATGAAACTAAAAACAGGAAATCAATGAAATAAAAAAGCCAGTTACTTGAAAATATCAATAAAATTTATAAAACTCAAGACAGATGAAGAAAAGAAAATGTTAGCAAAGAAACAGGAAACATCACTAAAAGCCATTTTAACAAATAACAGAATTAGATATCCAAAACCTAAAATGAACTTTGACATGTCTCACATTTATACAAAAATTAACCAAAAGTTAATCACAGATCTGCATTTAAAATATAATACGATGTCAGAGGAACAATTCGATGTGTACTGATGTCTGATTTAATTAGTTGTTGGGCATTTAGGTTGTTTCCAAAATTTAGCTATTACAAATTGTGTTAATAAGGACAAAGAGGTATAATAAATATTATGTAAAAAAAATAGTATTCAAAACAGAGGAGAACTAGGTATGGAGAAGGGGGAAAAGAAGGAAGGGAAAA
>PVJO010004147.1:20857-43789 GCA_004026905.1 Hystrix cristata
GAAAAAAAAAAAAAAAAAGAGTAAATAAATAAATAATAAAGTACATTTTGAAGCAGTAAATACATATATATACAATACAACAAAACTTTTAGAAAAAATGCATGGAAAACTCTGAAATGTAAGAGGAGGCAAAGAGGTTTCAGATTTAACACCATAAACGTGGTCTGTAAAGTGAAAAGTGAATAAAATGAATTTCACCAAAATTAGCAAGTTTTGCTCTGTGAAGATTCTTATTAAAAGGATAAAAAAGGGGCTGGGGATTTAGCTCAGTGGTTAGAGTGCTTGCCTTGCATGCACAAGGCCCCGAGTTCGATCCCCGGCACCAAAAAAAAAAAAAGGATAAAAAAAACAAGGTGAAGACTGAGAGAAAATATTTGCAAACCACATGCATGACAAACAACTAGTACCCAGGATATGTAAAATCTAAAAATTCAACAGCACACAAACAATCCATTTAGAAAATGGGCAAAAGGCAAGAAGAGACATTGTACTGAAAATGATATATTAATGGCAAATAAACAGATATAAAAAGATGTTCAACATCATTAGTCATTAGGGAAAAGCAAATTAAAACCACAGTGAGCCATCATTACCTGTCAGGATGGTTTAAATAAAAAGAATCAATAACACCAAACATTGGCAACAATGCAGAGATTTTACACTTCCATATTGCTGGTGGAAATATAAAGTGGTACAGTCACTCTGGGAAGAATTTGGCAGTATTTTTTTAAATAAACACACACTCCCATGTGACCCAGCAATTGCACTCCCGGGCACTTATCCCGGAGAAATGAAAGTTTATGTTCACATAAAAACCTGTACATGAATATTTAAAGCAGATTTGTTTATAGTAGTCAAGAACTGCAAGCAATCCAGACGTCCTCCGAAGGATGAAGTTTGAGCAAATCATTCCTCTTCATGATGTATTTCTCGGCTCCATAATGGAAGACATCACTGATACATGTGAATGAATCTCCAGAGTTATGTTGAGTGAAGAAAAGTCAAAATCGAAAGGTTTCATGCTTCATGGCTCTTGTTATATTGCATTCTTAAATCGACAAAATCAAAGAAATGGAAAGGAGACTGGTAGCAGTCCGGGGCTCAGTAACACAAAGGGGTGGAAGGGAAGTTTGCATGAAAATAAATAAAAGCACAGCTTGAGCCATCCTGTGGAAATATGCTGCAGTGTATCAGTATCAACAACCTGGTTGTGACGTCCGGTGATAGTTTTGCAAGACGTCAGCATTGCGGGTGGCGCCTGGGGAAGCTGTACACCAGCTCTCTCTGTATCATTTTTCAACAACTTCATGGGATTCTACAATTATATCAAAACATTTTACTTTTAAAAATGTGATTTTATTTTTTAAAAAATATGATTAAAGGCAAAAGTGATTTTTGGAGGGCGTGCTGGGGATCGAACTCAGGGCCTTGTGCTTGCTAGGCAAGCAGTCTACCACTTGAGCTAAACTAAAGTGGAGAAACTTTTGGGAATAGTGTTGGAAGAGGGGTCAGAACTCCCAGATTCAGGTCTTGATTCAGCCAGTTGGGGAAAATCAGTGTCCTTGTCCAGATTCATTTGAACAATGTGATCGACAAGAGTACAATATATCCCAAAGTTGATAACAAAAACAAATCACATTAATTTTGAAAAACAGTACAAGACCAAAGGCTCTGCTATAAATATTAGTATTTGAAAGCTTTCATTATATAAATGATAACTCAAACTCATTTCTCCTGGTAGTTCAGGAACATAATTACCAGCTAAAATTATCAACTAGTTCCATTTTCACCAAGAGCCATTAAGCCCCTGCAATACCAACGAAGGACACCCTGGGATAAGAGGAGAATTTGACCTCTTTTCCAGTCCTACGCTTGCCGCACAAGGTGCTGTCAATAATCTCAATCCGCGTTGTGCAGAACGCAGCATCCCAAGGCTAAGGTCTCACTTCCAGCATTTCCTACTTCAGTGCTACTTTAGAAAGACTGCACATTTCGTTCAGCAAATATTCATATGTGAAAGAACCATTTGCCCATGTACAGCCCAAGGATTCAGGGTTGGGAGCCATAGAGCCAGTTTGGGCTCTTGTGCTTTGGAGGCAGAGGGCAGGGCTCATTTACTCTTTCAGGGGCATTTGGAATTACCGCTGGGATGTGCTTTGTAGTCATTAATTTGCAGTTATTTGAAAAACTCTAAAGTAGGTTTTTAATAGGGACAACCATAAACTCATTTAATAGGCAGTTTAACAGGAGTTAGTTGATTCAGCATCCCCATGTTATCACCGGGGGCTCAGGTTCTCTACATGTTTTGTCTTTGAAATTCATGATTGGTTTCATTTTTAAGGCTGGTTCCCACCAGGAGACACTTGCAGATTTGCTCACCTTCTTTCAAACCTGGGGAGTGAGAGAGAATTGCTTATTCTTCACAGCAAAGGAGAACTTTCCCACAAGTCTCCAACAAATGTCTCCCCACATGCTACTGTCCAGAACTGGGTTGAGTGACTCAGTAGAAACCAATCACAGAAGGGGGTGAGATCACCCTTAATGGAATCACATTCCCTCCTGAGGCTGAGGGGATTCCCCTGGGTTGCTTGAGCGCCAGAAAGGCCGAGTACGTGCACAAATCGAGCTTCTGTGGAAGAGAAGCAGTGAAGAGTGAGCACTGTGAAGGCAGGTGCTATTCAGTAAGGCTGCGTCCCTCTCTTACCCCGGCTAACTGCGGCCAAGTTACAAACATCTGAGGACTCCAACACTAAATGGAACAAATACAGGGTAGGGTTTACCTTTTCTAGTTTCGGATCTTTCTCTAAACTAGCTGTGAGCCATTGTGTAAGTCAAATTCTTAGGCCCTCATTTCCTTATTCCTGAAAGAAAACAAAACCGTGTAACCTCGGGCAAGTTACCTTTTACCTACAGCTTCCTCCTCAGTAAACCCTTCATCTGAAGTAGGTATAATTTGCCCATAGTGTTCCATATTACTTTCTGGGACCACCATAACATGTACCACAGACTGTGAGGATTAAACAACATAAATTTGTTTTCTCGTCATTCTGGAGGCTGAAGTTCAAATCAAGGTGTCAGCAATTTTGGTTTATTCTGACTTGTAAATAGTCGTCTTCTCCCTGCATCTTCTCCTGATCTTTCGTCTATGTGTGTCTACTTGCCACTCATTGGGACGGTTTAAAGTCTTACTCGGGTGGATGCCAGGTGTCAGCTGGAACTTCAGCAGAATGCAGGTGGAGCCTCGTCACAAGGCCTGGCTTCTGCACAGCATGGTGGCTGAGCTCTAGGGGTGAAGCTCCGGAAAGGCAGAAAGTGGAAACTTAGTGCCTTTTTCACATACCCCGAAAAGTCTTTCAAATTCACTATGGTTACCTGCTACTCCTGGGGGCATTCACAAAGACTGTCCGGATCCAGAGAAACGACATAGCCTGTGGGTTTTGATGGGGAGTGCTAATGTCTGGGAGAGCACACTGAACTGCAAACATTTCTGAGGTCATTTTTGGAAAACTCGATCCTTCAACCATCCTTCTCTTCCTACATGAAGGTCCTTCTTCTAGAGCTTTCTTTTAAGCACTGTTGGGTTTGATTTTATTCTGATCAGGACTGAATCCTTCATTGTACCAAATTCCCAGGGATTTGAGACTAAAATGGTACATTTGGTAGAAAACTTTTCAAAAGAGTTATATAAAAGAGAACTCCATAACTAAAGACTCAGCATGTCTTATAATCCTCTTCTGACCAGATATATACATAAAAGGGGTGATTTCCCAGTTAATCTTTCCTTTTTTCCTGACTCCAACATAATCATGTCTCAGCCCTGAATAAGGAACTCAGATTTTCAGTTGTAAAAGGAAGACTAGGGTTTAAGGAGAGTGCCAATCACTACAGGCCGTAATGTTCTACCATGAGAGAGAGACAGAGACAGATGGAGAGACAGAGAGGAAAATGTAATGTAGAAGCATTATGCTGGGTCTATCTGAGGAGAAGGTAGGTTGTTGCTTGCCTTTGTATTTGAATACTGTTCATGGTTTTCATGATGGCAATAATAATTTACTGACAAAATGCTTTTATTGAGTTGCCTTTACTGAAGAGGCCCTGCATGCTTTTTCACCAGCTTGCTACAATTAAAAGCAGCTGTAAACAGAGCCTTTCTATTTAAATTGCAAAGCAACAATTAAGCTTGCCCATCTATAAATAGGAAACAGCTTCGCATCCATGGCCCCAACTGCACACATTAAAGACTTTAGCTCCAAATGCCCTCAATTTATTTCTGCAGCACAAACCAATAAATCGCTGTACTCTGACCTTAAAACTGACAATTTCATAGCAAATAAAAGTAGGTAAATTATTCATAATTAGTGGGATGTCTGGGAGGCCAGGAAGTCATTCTACTCATCAGAAGTCTAAATGTTCAAGCCTCTCTCATTTTTTCTTTTCATTTTACTCTTATCAAACTATGTTTGTCTTGGGCAGCTGTCAGTGTGGCTTTCCCTTGCCAGGGCAGCATTGGAGAAAATTATCGATTTGATAATTAGAATAGGAAAGATGGAATGCATAAAGCTCTTTCTCAAGAGTCCCATCAGTTCAAGTGACTCAACAAGGGTAGAAAGTGGGCAGTCTGTGTTTTTAAATGTAAGCCAATCAACTCATCCCCAACCCACAGGCTGTTTTTGATGTTGAGTCAACCTGCTCCTCACCTTTTACAGGCGGAGACCATGGCTAAGGAAGCCACAGGAATTGTCCTGGTCGCAGAGCTTGACCAAGGCAGCTAGAACCCAGCAGCTTTCCTGACTGCCACCTCTAGCATCAGCTGAATGAAAACACTAGCCGCCTCTCATCATTTTCAATACAAAGACTAAATTAATAGGACATAAGTACTAAAATGTCCAAAGAGGTCTAGATTTCTTCGAGGGGAAGACAAATTTCCAGAAGTGACAGAATTGCCCCATGTGGAAATACTAGGAGGGTCCCTTTGGTTCTATATCCCCCTCTGAACCAAGAGTTTCTACTATCCAAAAGCGTAAAAATAATGAGTTTCAGAAATGTCTTGGGTGCTTAGCTCTTCTGGAACTTGTGCATCCCTGAGGATTTTGTTTGCACATGTCCTGTATCTCCCAATGATTTTCCAACTGCTCATAAGCCTGGGCATGGTGGCACATGCCTATAACCTCAAAACTCCAGGAAGCTGATGTAGGAGGATGGCAAGTTTGAGCGCAGTTTAGGCCATTTAGCAGCTTAGCAAGACCCTGTGTCAAAACAGAAAGTAAATCTCAGTAAGAAGGCCCCAGGTCCAATCCCCAGTACTGAAAAACAAGCATAGTCTGAACTAGCACTTATATAAAACTAGATATCAGTGAAGCTACAATAAATAAGTAAAGTCGTTCATTCTTTCAAACTAAGACTTAATTGCTGGCTTGTATATCTGTAATATGTAATAACTTCAAAATCATTGCAGGTTGGGAGACAAGATCTACCAATGTATGACCATGTTTTTGACTAAATGTTCTTCAGGACCTGAAGAAGAGATTAGATATTAATCTTTGAGTCTGTGAAACCTAAGATGGAGGAAGGAGGCAGAGATAGCAAGAGGCTCCATCCAATATTAAAATTCCAAAGTACATGAAGAAATAAGGCTAAGAAAGACAGAAACAAAATAAACAACTGGAAATGAATTCACTCCAGAAATGGAAATAATAGAAGAAGTTACTACCCACAGAACTTCATAAATATGACTATTAAAGAATGTACTTTGGGCAGGAAAAATCTTGAGAGCAATAAGAGGGCTGGGATTGAGTAAAGCAAAGTAGTTCATCCAAAATATGGTACATGTTGATAAACATAACTTACTGTTGACTTTTGAAAAAGAATGGTATTTTTCTTATAACTAGATAGACTTTAAATATTAAAGAAGACATAGAGGGGGAAGGTGTTCAGTGAATAAGTAATCTATACTAAGATCTTGCGTTACTTGGGAGGAAAGTGGAAATACTAAGTAACTGAAATTCTGTTAAGAATTTGTATTCTTAAGTAAACATGTTACAATTAGAACATACAAAGAATTAAAAAAAATTGAACTACCTAAAATTAAAGACCCAGTGAAGAAATGGGAAAGAGAAATGAACAGACACTTGACAGGGAAAGAAACACAAATGGTCAACAAATATATGAAAAATTGCTCAACATCTCTGGCCATTAAAGAAATGCAAATTAAAACAACACTAAGATTCTACCTTACTCCAGAAAGAATGGCAATCATTAAGAAATCAAACAAAAATGAATGTTGGCATGGCTGTGATGACAAAGGAACCCTCCTTTAGTTTTGGTGGAAATGTAAACTAGTACAGACATTATGGAAATCAGTATGGAGATTTCTCAAAGAAATGAAATTAGAAATTCTATCTGACCAAATATTCTCTATTCATGGTGGCTCGGAGGCAACTCAGGAGAAGAATGACAGAGTAGAAAGAGGGAGAGATCAGACATAGAGCCCAAAGGTCATGCCTCCAGGACCCACCCAGATTGTGTGATCCACCAAACCCTGGGGTGGATCCCAAACCTAATCAAATTGAAACTCCACCCTAACCACCGCACCTTGGATCTACTTTTACCACTTTAAGTATCTTTCCTAGCCTTCTAAGGATTTTCTTCTAAAAATCGATCTCTATGATTCTCTATTGGAAGCACTTTTTGCCACTGGGGTGGCTAGACAGAGACAAAAGTTCCCGGATTTTATGCTCTTGTTATGTTTTGCATCTAGAATGCCCTCAAAGATCAGATGTTAAAGGCTTGGTCACCAGTTTATGGTGCTACCTGTAGGGCTTAGTGAAAGAAAGTGACATCATTGAGGGCGTGTCCTTAAAGGAGATCCTGGAACCCTATCTCATTCTTTTCTCTTGGCTTCTTAGTTGCTGTGAGGTGAGCAGCTTTGTTCCACTACATGTTCCCCACTATGATGTTCTGCCTTACCACAGGCCCAAAGCGACAGAGCCAATGACCACTCATTGAAACCTTTGAAACTGTGAGCCAAAAGAAATCTTTCCTCTTTTTAAATTGATTTTTCCAGGCATTTTGTCACAATGACATCTGACACACAGTTCTCAAGATTTGTCACTAGTATGGGAAAACGAAAGCCTAGTTCTTTCATCACAAAATCGAAGGTGTAATTTATACTCCCAAGCTCCTCTGCGGTATCAGGCAGAGGCTAGCTTCTCTTCTCTTTTCTGCATTCTGTGTCTAGTTTCTTTGGAAAAAACTTCCTCCATAAATTGAATTGTGCTGAATTCTCACCTCAAAGTCTGCTTCTGGGAACTGTCTTCTGAAATAAGGACCATTCAGCTCTGCGTGGGAAGTATAACATCTTAGTTACTTTCTTATCACTGAGACACAGTACCTGAGACCTGCGAATTAAAGGAGGAAAGCTTTATTTTGGCTCACAGTTTGTAGATGTTTCCATAGTCAGTTGCCTCCCAGGTAGGGCAGTGGGGCAGAGGGGCCTGGGAGAGGAGAAATAGTTCATGGCATGGCAGGCAAGAAACAGAGAGAAAGAGAGAGATCAAGGGAGGAAGGAAGGAGATACACCCTTCAGGCCACACCCCAGTGGCCCACCTCCCCCAACCAACTTCATATCCCAGTGCCACATTTAATTATAAACTCATTAGGGAGCATACGAGGATTCAGGGGAAACTCTAGATATAAACCATAATAGGGAGAGAGTAGAAAGTGGTGCTAAGGAAAGAACATTTGGGTAGCTAAAGACTCTTGCTGCTCTTCTCTTTGAGAATTTCCAGTTTTATTTGGACACTGGAAATCTGGCATTGTGGATGTAATGTCTGCCAAGTGGTGTGGCAGACACTTCTGTAACTGCAGATTTTGGGTCAATAATATTGACTGGCCAACTTTCTGTCTTCAGTAGATCCTCTTGGGTACAATTCTGGATTAATATTGGACAAGGAAGGTGCTAGGCTTACAACTCCCCAGTGATCTATTCTCTCTCTGTCTCTCTTTCTCTCTTACACACACACCTTCCCTCCTTCCCTTTGTTAGGATGCAGAGAATTGCTTCCTTTAAGGCAGACTCTGAAAATGTACAAAAGCAACTTTGGTTTCTTCTTCTGGATGTTAAGATACAGAACCACCGATAACCATACAAGCAACATCCTGGTCTTTCTAGTTGGTTTGGTCACTAATTCAGCCTCTAATTTGTACCTTATCACTTTGGATTTCTTCGCTCTCCAAATCTGCATCTATAAGCAGCCCCTATCTATAAACCCAGGTTTATACTACAGCAAACAAAAACTCCCAGCATCCCCTGTGGCTTAGAAGAATATTTATTTAATAAAATAGTTACTATTGCTTGAATGCATGCTGCATGCTGTTTTAGAGAAACTGAAATTTGAATATGAAGACTATCTTGCCCAGATTCACTTGACTAATGAGTGGCTAGGCCTTAGCACAAACAAACCAAGGATCAGGTGAGTCAGATTTGAGCTCAGATCCCCGTGTATCCAACGAGTCATAGCATTTCCCACCCTCTGCGCTTCACTGACCCAGGCTCCAGCACTGCGTTTGGCTTCACCTTTTCCCCTGCATGTCTCATTGGTACTTCCCTGGTTAAGGCCCTAACTCATCCTCTGTCCACTCATTTTTCCAGCAGCCCGACACATGCTCTTCAAACTATGCCATTAGCCTTTACCTGCTGTCTTCCGCATACAGCTGGCGGGCACCCGGCCTTGAACACACATCTCTGCACAACTCTAGGGGCTCCCTGCTTCAAAGCTCTGCCCACCTCCTGCCAGGCAGGGGGACTTCAAAATTCCAATACTGTCTTCAGTCAGGTTCCCCCAAAACAAAGTCCAAGACACAGAAAATCGGGTTCTCATGGTTTATTGTTTCTCAGGCAGGATCTTTCAGGAAAGCAGCCAGGTGAAGATGTGTGCTTGGGTGAAATTTAAACTTGGCTTGATTCCACGAGAATCTCTGGAGTGTAAATCCCAATAGTGACCTGATGGTCCCTGACTTAAGCAGGAGGGCTGGCTTTTCGTGGCTGTGTATCAGTTGGTCACTGCTGTAGGCTCCTCTGGATGGGAAGGTGTAAGGAGCATAACGTCCTGGGCATCGATTCAGGGCAGTTCTCTGTAAGCCCTGGGCAGTCAAACTCATGGCAGCTGGGGGATGAGGCTCTGGTTATCCAGCAATGTATATTATAATACATAATGTGTTACATGTATTACAAATGCCTACACCTTAGACACTGACTATGGGAGCTTCAGAGATCACATTCCTTTTTTATCCCTTTTCCCTGACCTAACTTCTCCTACTCCCCACCATCCCTTATGACTGGGGTCTCTCCATGCCAGCTGCTCATCCGTATTGGCTACCACATTGGCACCTGACACTTTATAAGTGTTCTAAATCTTTGTTGACAGTTACCAAGACTCACCAGGTGGTAGCACAAAAATCAACAAGGAAATACAGCTCCACCAGCTGGTGTATTAGTCAGAGATAAAACCAGCACACGGGTAACAGCTGGGTGTGCACCCACAAGCCTCAGGGCATCGCCGGCCCTTTGGCCGACCTGCATATTTGTATATTTTAATCCCTTTTCCCAAGCCTGTCCACATGGATGCACTCCACTACCTCTTCCAGTTTCTCTGTACCATGCAAGCCTCAGGAATCTGAGCCGTAATGAGCTTTGGAGCTGTCCTCCTGCCTTTGACAACCCATGGGGCAGACATTGGATCCAATTGCTTGTTGCCACTTCCAATCTTTTGGCAGAATCTGTGCCATCTCTTCCCATTGTTTCCTTATTCTAAAACAAAGGAAATCTTTTGATGCTAAATCCAAAGTATTTCCTATTGTATGAAATTAAAACCTTAATGTAGCCTTGGAAAAACTCTCCAACTCATCTGAGACTAGAGAAATTAGAGATCAAGGGAAGCCAAACACAAAGTCCAGGAGTATGGCACATATTGCTAGTCCTGCTTCCTCTTTCCCAATGGGACTTCCCAGACCACCTGCACATGATCCGTGGAGGCTAGAAGCTCCTGAGGGCAGCGTCAACCCTGGGCACTGGAGCCTATGTTTGAAATCTGGCTCCAGCATGTAAGAGTTGAGTGATTTGAGGGAAGTGACTTATAACCTTCAGGCATCAAATTTCTCCTCTGTACAGTAGTAACACTTAGGATATAGTTGCTGTGAGAATGATAACTAATCTCTATAGTTTCTGTAGCCCAACAATGTACATGTTTACTTCTGATTCATATGAAGTCCAGTATGGATTCCTCTGTTGACGAGAGCCAGAATCCTTCATCTCTCACTCCCCATCTTTTTTGATTCAAATCCTGCCCGTTCAGCAGGTATGCAATCGGAGGAAAAGAAACTGGAAGCTAGCTCATATGAAATTTTCTGGTCTACATTCCATCGAATGTAATAAGCACATGGCCACAATCAAGTGTAGACAAGTCTGGCTATATACCCAAGAAGAAAGGAAATGGATTTGGTGAGCTAATCCAGTCCCTGCCAAACCCACTTTCCTCTAAGTTCTTGGCTGTGAGGATCAAAAGACTTGACAGAAGTTTACCAAAGTGCAGTAACAAGGCTGGGTACTCTCCATAGACTGAGAACTTGACAAGAGTTAGAAGAAGTACAGGAGGGAAAAGAAATCGTGACAGGCTGGTCTATGGTCCATTTCATGTGTCTTGTTGAACTTTTATTGACATTACTAAAAGATGCTCCCCTCAGAAGATCGAGGGAGACCTATTTCTAGCATGTCTAAGAAGAATGAGGGTCTGCTGAACACACTAGACAAGAACACTTGGACCCGCTGAAGATGGGGTGAAGGGTGTGGCGCAGTCTCCACTCTTGAGAAGTGGAAAGCAATTCATGCTCTGAGAAAGTCCTCAGAGGATGAGCCAGAGTACCAGGGAAGCAAAAGACATTCTATTCAGCAAAGAGGTGAGGGAATATCAGAACTTGCATTGAAAGAAGAGTCGGTGGTCTCCTTTGGCCACCACCATCCCAGAAAACAAAGCACTCCTGACCCACAGAGAGCAAGAAGGACTTACCCTCGATTACTAGTTCCCATTGTGTAAGGATACCTACCACTTTCCTCCAACAAAATTACCAAGCCCTAGAGCAAGCTCAGCAGTCAAGGATGAGATCTGGGCATGCGGGTGCTAGTAAGAGTGTGAATTAAGTGATGTTGCGATTTCTGCTTATTATGAGACCCAAGAACCGTGGAACACTTGGTGACTTTGGGTTACTCTCACTTGCCTTCTCCAGAAGAGAAAACAGTGGGTTGTGTCATATGTTTGTGAGTGTGTGTGCGTGTGTGTGTGTTTAACTCCATTTAGATACATTCACATTAAACCTTATAGTCTAGTCTGCTAGAGAGTAGCTTGGGCCAAGAAGTAAACAACTCCCACCCCCTGCACCTTACATAGAGAATTCACCTAACCCGTGCTTCTGAAAACTGGCGGGCCCCAAGGTTGAACTTGTCAGAACTTTCCTGCCTCCACATTTCTTCTTGGTAACTGAGGAGAGACTCACCAGTCAGCGCAGCTTTACTGCATCTCAAGGATCAATCCTCACTTATGTAGGAAGAATTTCCTGAGCTTTCAATATATCAGTGTTTCCTCAGTGCTCTGGTTCTGAATGGCACATAATTATGCTTAAAAGGCTGGGGCATTTCCTCCCAGGTACAGCCCACTGCTAAATGGCTCGACAGCAAGCGGGTATGTGCCACTACAAGTCACCCTGCACCATGTACCTCTCTGTTTTGGCTTGTGCCACTCAGTCCCTTGCTTCATACCATGGTGTTCCCTCTGCCTCTGCCTGATCCCCTTCTTCCAGTAGAGTTGTGCACAGCTCATTTCCCCACACTATTCAGATCTGGCCTCAACCCCAGCTCCTTAGAAAAGCTTATTGTGATTATCTAAAACACCAACTGTGTCTGTCATTCTCTTCCACCTTCTACAGACTTATTTCAATCCATAACATGTATCACTGCCTACAATTGTAGAATATATTCGTTTGTATACATTTATTGCAGATCTCGCCCATTTAAGTACAAAATTCATAAAGGAGTCATTTTGCTTTATTTACCACAGTGGCCCCAGGTTTTATGGGAATTTAAAAAGTATTTGTTGATTGAATCGGTACTGTATTCTATCTGCCCATTGATTTTCTTCCCAGAAACGGCATCTTGGTCTTTTGCCTCAAGCATTGGCCAGAATTTAAGAAACCCTGCTTAGCTCCATCCTAAGAAACAAAATTGTTCATTGATAGAGAACTAAGTAACATGAACTTTGAACAAGTATTTGTGAATTTCTATCTTAGGGTAATATAATAATCCAGGTTTTTAAAAAAATTTGTTAATATGAAGCCACCTCCATGGTTTTCTGTACTTTTTCTAGAAAATACAAATAGGACTGGAGGTGGGAAAGAGCATTCAAACGAACGTCATTCAATATAAACTGTAAAATTCATAAATTCATCTTCATCTCCCTCTCGGCTTTATAGTAAAAAGAGTAGTCTAGAAATAACCCCTTCCCAATGTGACCCTTCCAGAAACTCAAGGGACTCAAATGTAAGTTTCACAGATCAAAAATATGACCGGCTTGTTCATTTCTGTGAGGTAAGTACCTAAAACAGCCCCTTGTATGTGATTGGTGCTCACAGTAAGTTGCTACTGAATACCCATTGGCTGAAGCCAGTGACCAGACATTATAAATACCTGCTAGTTAGCTGGACAGAGTGTATTGGGCCTTGAGAAGAAAGAAGTCGATCGTTTTCTCTGCCTGAATCACTGAGAAGATAATAGATTTCACAGACACAAATGTTAGCACATTAAGAGATAGCAGGCTCAAGACCATTTCTGCTGATTTTATGTTTACCTCGTGTTCTATGCTCAGGGAGACCTAATTTCCAATTCTGCAGGGTAGGATTTTAATTTCCATTATTTTAAAAGGTCTTTATGGTTTAATAAAAGGGGTTAGGTCTGGACTTGGTGCCAGAAATTAAAAAGGAGACATAATTTTTGTTTTGACAGTACTTTGACACTTTCACCCACGCAGGCTCCACTTTCAAACACCTTGGCAAATGTGTGAGAATCAGGGTTTCATAAACCGCTTCTTCTGCAAAAGTCCTGTAGGTGTGTTCTCATCCTGCTTTCTCCTGCTTTCTGATTTTAGTCACGTGCTTGCTGATCACCACAGCGATTGGGTCTTCACAGACAGCAGAGTGCAGAGCTTTATTGCAGTCTGACGTTGTGTATTTTCCCTTTGGTCGTGCACACGAGACCAGGCCAAAATTTGCAATTAACACTGAGCTCACCTTGAAGATAACATCTTTTTCCTGAAGAGGCTCGAACTCCAGGTAATAACATCAGATTTTATCACAGTCCCTTTAGGATGCCTCACTGCTGTGAATAAGCACACGGTAAAAAAGGTCTTTCTTAATTTTAGCTGAATGCAACAGGAAAGCCTCAGCTGCCCCAGTGAGGTGCTGCGGTATTTTCATAAGTGTTAAAAGAGATCACACCTATTCAAAATAGACCATCGTGCCCAGATGGAGACTTTTGCATTTTCATGTGATGTCTAAGCCTCTTTTCCAACATACTATCATTTACGAAACCACTTTTCTTGATATGCTCTGATAATCTCGCCTTCTGAATACCCATTTGCATCAAGAGCAGGACAAAATCAGAACAGCATGGCCAAGGATAATCTCTAAAATGTGATTTCAAATGGAGAAGTGTGACCTGATTTGCAAGAGACCTGAAAGTGCACATTGTGCAGTAGGTTGACCCAAAGCCATCCTCGGGAATTCTGGTGGTTTTAATGGGACTGCACATTCTTTGGCACTTCTCCCTCTGAGAATATGGTCCATTTCCAACATTTGAACCTGGTTGGGCTTTGCCTTGACTAATGCAAAGCAGCAGAAGTAACACTGTGTAATTTTCAATGCTACGTCTGAGAAAGATCCTGGTGCTTGCTCCTTGTTTTCCTGGAACTTCAACTCTTAAGAGACTTCAGCTGTTTTGTAAGAAACATGACTACTCCAAGGCTGCCCTGCAGGAGACAATATGGGGTGTCAAGGGGGAGGTGTCAAAAAATTCCAACCATTTCAGCCCTAAGAATTTGAGTCTTGCCTGCCTAGGCATCGTACATTAGAGATGAAGACTTCAAGACGATAGAACCGCGTAGTGTCCAATTGTAACCACAGAAACTAGATGTGCCCAGAGGAGACTATTTTGACTCCAGAACGGTGAGAAATACTATTATATTGTTATTGTTTTAAGTAACTGTGTTTTGAGGATGTTGGTTCTACTCCAAATAATCAGAACAGGAGGTACATTACACATAGTATGATGTAGAGCTCAACACAGATGATTATGCTGCCCAGGAATAGATATATGTCTACAATAAAGCACTACTGTGGATATACATAGGCAGGGCAATGCCCCACAGGGTAACAGAGCTGGTGGATATCTTTTACTGTGATTTGAGGAAGACTAATACAACTTCCTTCAAGAGACCTTTCAGACTGTACTTCTACCATAGTATTTATTTTCATAGGATTTTCAACCCTGGAAACTGGCTGAGTGTCGAAGATCTCTACATCCAGTGGGTTTCAAACTAGGAACACCTGGATTTTGAGACGAACCTTCCAAGGAAGTAGGGAAGACAATAAGCCTAGTAGATATGCCTTGTTCCTTTTTTGTGGTCCCAGAGGCAGAGCTTTTCCTCATCCTGAGGTGTAGAATATGTGATCAAAGCTGCCAGTCAGTGAAACACATTCCAAGGTCACTGTGACTACAGAAAATTGGTATCAGAGAAATGGGTCATTGATGTGACTATACTTATTATGTGGAACTGCTTGAAGGAAGAGTTTGAAAAGGTTTGGAGATGCTGGCTAGAGAAGTCCTGGAATGCTGTAAGCAGAGCTTGAGGGCAATTCTAGTGGGAGCACAGGAAAGGAGAATGTTGATAGGAATGGGGACAGTAAAGGCCATAATCATGAGGTTTCAGATGGGACAGGGACTCTATGTTTTTAAAAATAATCCCTGCTACTAAAACCATATTTGGAAACATATTTGATCTTAGTCCAATTTATCTAGTCCTTTTTGTTTTGCAAAAGGAAAGATTATAGTCAGAAATAGAGACTTGGTCACCTGAAGTGATGCATGTAATGATGATGATGGTGCTAATGTTTCTGAGTAAGACACTAGTCTAAGTCCTATAAATATATTAGCTAACTTAATCATCTCTATAATATTAGAGGGTATATTATTATATCCATTTATAAATGATAGAATTGAAATACAGAGAGGAGAAACAGCATCCCTCAGTTCACACAGCTAGTAAGTGGTGGAGCTGGGATTTAACAAAGCTGTTATTTCACCCACGCTGCAGACCACCTGTGACAATGCTGAGCATCTTTTAATTAACCCTGGCTTCTGGGTTCTGTCCTTTCACACTGCCTCCGTTCTTAAAGCGTGAAACCCAGAAGACCTCTAGAACATGGAATTGAGATGATTTCCATCATTATGGACTTGTCTCTATCATCTATTCTTATTTTAGCCCAAGAGTATTGGACTTATGTCATGTCCGCTTGATTTTGACCTCTTTACTAGGACTGAGAGAATACAGACATCAAAGGGAAGAGAGATTTTTAACTTAAATTGTCAGCTTGCTTCTGCTTCCAAAAATTCTCATGCTTAAAATACAGCAGTGCTTTAATCTTCAAAAGAAAAAATATCAACTTGTAGCTGATTCCAACTCCCTATTTCACTTGGGTCAAGGAAGATTGAATCTCAGTGAGTGTGAGTCCATCTTGCCCACCCCGAGCTTCTGAAATGTCTCAGGAAGGTGTTTGCAGCATAGCATTGGAGTGCAGGTTCCTCTGGTATTTGGTCACTCTGTGGTTTGTCGTTCAGATTTCCAAGGGAAGTGGCTTTGACATTTTCCCTCCAGAGATGAAACATTCATGTCAATCTTGGATATGGAGCCCCTTGTTTGGATATTTTCCCAGAGCCCGGTGTTGAGTTTCCATTCATGGGCCTTATATTCATCCTAGTCTAAGGAGATATTAGGGCGCAAGATCCTAAAGCCACCACACCCCTATTTGCTGCCACTAATCCTCACCTCTCTTCCTCTGTTTCAGTCTATCCTTCTTTCTGATGAACAATCACTCTATTGTTCAGCTCCATTCTTTATGACACTTTCCATCTTGCATGAGTTTGTCTTAAGTAAAGTGAGCCTTTAAAAGTATTGTAGGGTTTTTTAACACATAAGAATCATTTTTAATATCTCCTTAAATACCTTCTAAAAAAACCTCTTAGAAATCCAGTCAGTTTAGAGGACAGTTAGTGTGTGTTTTGACTGCTCGATTTCAAATAAATATGAAGTTATAAACTCTCTTCAATAGATCAACTACAATTTAAGGAGAACGAGACCATGATCGAAACCATAAGGAACACAGAAACAAGACTCAGATGTAGTCAAAGAAAACAGCCCAGGAATTTGTACAGTGTCTTGTCTTATTTTGATTTTCATACCACAAACTACGAAATATCCAAAACTGTGAAGCCATTTACTAAACAGGTTAATGTGATTACTTTGGTTTGGCATGAGAAATATTGATAACCAAAACTTACTTTGTTCTGTTAAATTGTTTTAAAATGATGGCTCTCGTTAGCCTGTAGTCAAGAGGTTTGGAAAGAAATTCCAGTATCCTTTCATCTATTAACATATGTTGATCAACCCACATAATCACACAAATTTCTGATCAGATGAGCCATCTGCAAACTCCAAAGAATACCCTTTCCTATCAGTCCTAGTTTATTTATTCCCTTTTTGGATCTGTGGACACAAGTAGGGATATTCCAAACACGTGCAAGGAAGGGTCTGAAAACAGGCCGAGGGTTTGAAGACCACCTTGGAAAGCAGTCAGCTGAATTACAAAAATGAATGAAGAAATAAGAAAGAAGAAACCTGTTAAGAGTCAGGAAATACACAAGGGTTTTTCACCAAGCCTCCTGTGTGCTCCTCCTGGGCCTTGAGAAAGAGCCAGCACACTGCACATGAAACTCATCAGGGCTAAGACGCTAAGTAACTCGTGATAATGACAATCAGCCCGTAGCGTGGTTGTCACTGAATCACTCACTGACCATCTTCCAGTAGCCAGGCACCTTGGCGGCTCCTAGCACTTCTCAAAGTTTGTGCCCATTACACTGACCTGCAGTATTTGTGAAACAGATTCCCCGGTTCCACCTTCAGAGATTCTAAGACAGTAGGTCTGATGTCAGGCCCAAGAGTTTGCAGTTCTAACAAGCTTCCTGCAGCTGCTGTTGCTGCTGCTGCTAAATGAGAACTCCCTTTGGGGTGGCAAAGCCACTCACGGGGTAATTGACAAACGCTGCTCTCCCAGTGCTCACAGTCCTAACATGGGCACACCGGCGGGCAGTAATCTCACTCACGTGCGCCAGAGGAACAGGGGTCTGGTGAATATGGAGTCGTGGCATATGTGGTAGGAGCGTCTACCTGGGAGTGTGGTGATCAGTTTTCCCCAGGGGAAGTTTCAAGCTAAACCAAGAACTTTAGGTCGAGGAGTTGTTCTTGCCATATGAGGATATTAGGAAGTGGGAAATGGGGAAAGGAAGGATTCTAAGCAGAAGGGACATTTGCAGAGATTCAATGATGAAAAGGTGTATTCAAGAAACAAGAAGTCATTGGATATAACAGAGCAGCGAAGGGAGACACCGAATGGACAAAGGACAGCATAAACTATTCCAGGATTTATGCCAGCAATGAAAAGTCCTTGAAGGCCTTTAAGCAGAATAGTGTCAAAGTCAGTTCTCTGTTTTAGAAGAGTAATTCTAGCTGTGGTGCAAAGAAGGAAGAGCAGTGTTGAAAACTACAGGCACAGAGGAAGTACAAGAGGTTGCTGAATTGATCCCAACTTTAAATTCAGGTTTGTCAAGTCTGCACCTTATAGAGGCCAGAGCCTCTGCCACGAGCCCTTTGTCCTCCTGCCAGAGTAGGCCCCATGCCCACAAAGATGGTGTCTCTCTAGCCTAGAGGACCAGGTCCTCACAACACCCTGCCACAGCTTGCTGCTTGCATGCACTGCACTCTACTCAGCTGCTCACCGTTGCCCTTGTATTGACCATTGCCCTTGTGTTGGCAGGCCTAGCTAGAATGCACCCTCCTCAACCCCTCAGTTCAGTGCAGAATCTGCAGTGCTATAGCATTCTCCTTTTTCTCTCTCTCTCTCTCTCTCTCCCTCCCCCTCTCTCTCTCTTTTCTCTCCCTCTCTCCCTCTCTCTCCTTCTCTGCCCATCCTCCCAGCTGCAGTCCTGCATCACAAGTAGCCGTTATTTGCCTTGTGTAAAATTCTTTGCCCTCTGCAATGAAATTGCCCAACCCCTTATAAGATAACTTCCCAAGCCAGTTAGGCTGAGCCTCACAGATACTCAGCAAATAAGGACTGAATAGAAATAAAACTTAATAAGGAGAGGACATAACATCGGCCAATCTACTGTTAGAGAAATACTAACAATGTTTTATTAAACTAATTATCATAATGATAGTATTTATTCAGTAATGTTCAACATCTGCTCTCATGTAGACCCAAATCAAGCTACAGGGCAGTACCATGATATACCCTTTAGGGTGACTAAGGAACATATGACAAGTACTGGTGAAGGTTAAAAAAGTGGAGCCCTCATATATGGCAATGAGATTGTGTGATGGTACAGTCTATTATTTCTGAAAAGATTGGACAGCTCTTTGAAAGTTAAACATAAAGACGCTGTTTGACTCCATGTCAAGGTATATAACCAAGAGGACTGAACAAGTTTATGTTCACACAAAAACTTGTACATGATTGTTGACGGTATTATTATCATCTGTGGTAGACCTAATACGGTCAACTTGAGCCAGAACGCCCAGCCGGACTGAGTTGGTGTGATGCTGGGCATATGAGATCCACCTGAGGGTCGTTGCTGATGCACCATAAGGCAGAGTGGGAGCCATAGCTAGTTGGTGGGCTGTTTCCCAGGAGAAGCTCTGCTGTGGGTGGTTCTCCCAAAAGGAACTCAGCTGTCCACGTCGATGAAGGCGCTCAGGACCTTGCCCTCATCGAGGATGGCTGCTCTTGCTTCGGAGGAGCTCTGGTTGTCATCTCTGCTGCGAGCATCATTTCCTGGCTCCAGCCATCATGTGCAGACACGGACGTATGTGGGACAGTGCTGCGGGCTCCCAGCCCTCAGTTGGATCTTTCGGGTCTCCAGTGCCTAGATGGACATTCGGCACCTTCTGCATTTGGCTTCTGGGTGAATATTGTAAATGTCCCCTATTAAATCTGCTCTTATGACCATTGGCTCAGAAAATCTAATTAACACATCAAAAGAGTAGGAAAAATCCAAACATTCATCAATTTTATTTGTCCATAAAAAATACTGAAACGTTCAAAAGCATGGATGAAGTTTGAAAACAATTACTATGTGAAAGACCATCCCAAAGACCAAATATTATAAATTTCATTTACAAGTATCAACCAGCATAAGCAGCTCCTTAGACACAGAAAGTAAGTCCATGGTTGCCAGGAAATGGGATGGGAGGGGTGAAGAGACAGAGGAGTGACTGCTAATGGGTATGGAGACTTACTGGAGTTTGGTGAAAATGCTCTGAAATTAGTAATAATATTTACATGAGCCTGTGACTATATTAAACACTACTGAATTGTACAATTTAATTTAGTATATTTTATGGAATATAAATTACATATATACATAGTTAAATCACATAACATATGTGATCTAGTATGTTAGGCACCTTCCCATCAGTATTAAAAAAATGCCTGAGAAATAAACTTATAAGGAGAAAAGATTTATTTTGCCTCATGGTTTTAGAGGTTCAGGGCAGGCATGCAGAGCACAGCAAAACCACTTACATAACAAACCTGAGAGCAAAGAATGGGAGAGGAAGACAGGGCACAACCCAGTAATCTAAAAACATCTCTCTGGGGGCCACCACCTAACAGGCCACCACCTGTCAATAGCGCCGCCATGAGGACCAAGCCTTTACTGTGTGGACCAGAGGAGAACACTTATGGAAACCATAACATACGTATTACAGATATTTCATATATATTATGGGTTCAATTGTATATTACATAATATATTGTATAAAAGCACATGGAATCATATAGTATGAAATTATAATGAATGATTGGACATGTTATAATCCTTGATGACCCTTATATCTCGCCTGATCCGGTTTAAAAGTTGAAGGCACCTCAATTCATTGGACACCCACAGATTTCCCCCTTATCTAAATGTGCTGCCTCAACTTCCTTCACAGGTCTGAAAAATTAAATACAAAGTATAACAAAGTAGAGTCCTGAGACCAGAGCATCCATGTATCAGGTTGTTTTGTACTTGTTTATATTTTATACTCATTTATATTTTGGTTTGGTTAATACTCTGTCTCATGATTAAGCATTCCTATTGGGCTCCTAATTCTGGCTTCATCACTAGTAGCAGTGATACAGAGCAAGTTAGTGCTCTCTCTTGCTCTCTCCTCTCTCTCTCTCCCTCCAAATTACTTAAATTGTAAAGTGGGAGGAATATTTGAGTCTGTCTCTGAGGTCATTAGGCCAATTGGTCAAAGTCTCCTAAAAATTCAGGATTAAGTCATTAAAGTAGTGATACGTTCACTAAATTCATTATTATTCTCACCGACATAGTTATCACCCTATTTGTGGATTCTCAAAAAGAGCTTAAACTTTATTTGGCCTCAAAAATTGAAAGGGATTCAGCCTGGTCCCTAACTAATGGGACTCAGGGAACATGAAGGACGAAGTGTCAGCAGAGCCTCACCCCAAGACAGCCTGTACACCCGGAGTCGGGACTTCCCTTTTTACTGCTCTATAAATAGCCTACATTTGCTTTTCCTATCTGGGGTCAAGATTAATTGCTAAATTAGGAAGGAGGATTTTGGAGTTTGTCCATAAGTTTTCTGATTTAAAAGAAGATTCTTATCATTGACTATTCTGGAGTGAGCATGAGTCAGAGAGTGACTTAGGGCATGTCATCTCCTCAGAGGTAGCTGGTCATAAATCAGCTTTTGCAGAATATCAATCTCCTCTGGCTCCCTTGGAAAGTTAGCAATTATTAGTAGATGGTATGAAGGAGAGGCTTCAAAAGAGGAATAGCAAGGCAATGTCACCTTGAATTTCTTCTAAACTCATCAATACTAGAGAAAAGAAAAGCCGTTTCCTTTAACAAACTTTGGAAGAGATTGGTGCTGATAGGAAGATACAGCAAAAGAACCCTTGATGCCTGAAGCTCACTATGCAGGTGAAGTGGATTCCAAGAAGTACCCCGATACTTTCAACGCAAAATAAGATTTCATGAAGCTATTTGGCCCAACCACGAACTATTTAAGGCCCACTGTGGGAATACCTGGGATGCTTTACCTAATCATCTGAGGGTTTGACTCTCTGCAACCTAACACCTGAATAGAGATAACATCCAGGTCTTTGAACCCAGGTGGCTTATTTGCCTGATTTTATTTCTCTTTATTTTATGTTACTTTCTATCCAGAATTTTTTTCAGTTAATTTTTCATTACTACATGTTTGTAGTATATAACCTTCACATTCCTTTCTTGGAGTTGATACATGTGCATAACACATCTTAATACCTTTCATCCCTTTCTCTCCCCTCTCCCCATCTCTTCATCCCCTTCACATCTGAAGAAAATCTGTCTCCTTACTTCCTATTATCTATTGCACTCTTTATTTATAATTCTGGTTTCTCATGTAAGAGAAACCAGGCAATATTTAAACTTGTGTCTGATGTATTTCACTTAACACTATGGTCTCAAAGTGCCTGCATTTTCCTACAAATGACTCAAGTTTATCTTTCTTTATGGCAGACTAATTTTACTTTGCATACAAGTCAAACAGCAATATCTTTATCACGGAGAACTACTCTTAAATCCACTTACTACTTGAAAATATACAATTCTCATCAGCTACTTGTCTTGGCAGCAACCTTTAAATTTACTTGAGAAGACATCCCACTTGTGTTTACAGAAGGCACTCGCCTAGCCGGCTTTTTCGAGCCCCAAATGAAGCCACCTGATGCTCACTGCGGCCTATCAAGCATCCCCACGGATTATTGTTCCTCTGCACCAACCCCTCACCCAGGATTTAGCCAGCGGAACAGCAAAATGCCTGCCCAGAACGAGTGGGACAGGGTAGTCACGGGCAGAAACTAAATCAAGAAACTTATTACTGAAAATGTGGTCTTCCCACCAGGGGATCAGCATCGTTTGCAACTTGTGAGAAATGCAGAGTTGCAGGTGTCACCCTAAATCCACTGAATCAGAGATCACATTATAAAAAGACTCTCAGTGATCATTCAGGCACATCAGTTTGAGTAGCAGCGGCCTAAAAGAGCAGAGCTAAAGTGTTGCTCCAGGTCTGTTGCATAAGCATCCTGGGAAACTGTGAGAAATGCAAAACTTCAGGTTGGTGATTTCATTGTGCAGCTGCACTGAGGGCATAAGAAAAGTCAACAGTTCCCGGTACCGAATATAAGACCCACATATTTAGGGTATGTTTCTAATAAAATTCAAAGCAGTGCTGGACAGTAGAGTTCATTTTCTAACCTCCCCTTCTTCTCCCCATCCCTAGATCCCCTTCCCATCCCATCCCCAGATCCCCTTCCCATCCCCACGAAGTCTACCTCCCTGTTTCCTCTCATCTTTTATTTTACCCTTTAAATTATTTATATTTTGGATTTCACATATGAGAGAAGTCATGTGATATTTAACCTCCTCTGTCTGACTTGTTTCACTCAGCATTTTTGTTTTGGGTAGTTATATTTCAAATAAACTTTTCTGGCTTCTGGATTGTTTACC
>PVJO010004147.1:43889-113554 GCA_004026905.1 Hystrix cristata
ATTCCCCTCCCCCCATTCCCCTCCCCTTTACAAAACCTTTGCTTCCATTTTTTCCTTCTATTTCTTGTTTCTCTTGTCCCTCTGTTCCTTTCCCCCTCCCTTGTTCCCTTTCCCATTTGGACATTTTCTTCCCTTTCCCAGTATGTTTTAGTCTTTATTTACACTTTGTTTCTCACACCAGAGAAACAATGCAGTATTTAAACGTGTGTCTGATTTATTTCACTTAAGAGTATAGTCTCAAGATGCATCCATTTACCTAGGAATATCTCAAGTTTATTCTTAAAAAGAAGCAACAAGATATATCATGTACAGGCACAAATCCTCTATGATAAATACTATCACTATGTACATCTAAAATGTACCATTAAAATTTAAAAAAATTTTTAAAATAAAGATGCAAGATTAAAAAAAGAAAAGAAAAGGTTAACTGGCGATTGGGAGAGAAACTGGCTCTGCAAAGCAAGTTTGGGCCCATCAGAGGACAAAGTAGGAAAAAAAATAAAAATTCATGCCACATCAAAGAGACATAATACCGGCTATCACGGAAAGATATGATAGCACTGGCTCCTCATGGCTTCCTTTATTTTATACTGTCTAAATCTCGCGGAAACCCGCGAGAAATTCTACATCAGGGTCCCGAGAGGCGGTGCTGGGATCGCGTGCCTCAGGCTGACATCAGGTGTAGGCCATTCTCGCGAGAAGTCTCATCTGTTTGGGATTTTGTAATTAACAGGTGAGGCCTTGTTTCCCAGCCAGCTTCAGCCACCCCCTCTCCTATCTCATTATGGTCTCAAAGAGCTGCCCTTCTTCTTAGTGTGTCTCTTTCTCAACTCTTTTGTTGCTGTGCTCTTTGTGCACCGATGTCTGTCCAACCAGAGCTGATAACAAGGAAGGGACTGGGGCCGAAACTCTATGGCCATAGGAGTGTATTTGCCTTGAATATCCCACTTTACGTGGCTTCCTGTTGGCCCTCTGGCCAGAATATCAAGGACCAAAGATATAGGGGCCCCATCGTTCTTTCCCTTGAGGAACCTAACCCATGTCTCATATACTATTTGGCCACTAAATAGTACCCAGGTTTTCTTTTTGTATTGAGAAACTCACACCCCCAGCATAAGGCTTTTCATTTTCAGATTGCCCTAACCATACAAAATTCTTCCTGATATGCCTCTATGGAGAACCCACTGACTGATCTTAAATCCGCCCACAGAATGGAGTCCTCTACACAACAACATTACGACTCATCAAACATTTAGACAGTTATGAAGCCTCCTCTAAGTGTCCTGTAGTTCTTAAAGGTTTAGAATTTGTTTTCTCAAAATAGCCTTTCTGTAGTAGATGCAGCTGGAGGCCGAACAGACCCCTCTTGTGGGCCGTGGTCCCATTCCCCAGGTGCTCTGAGTTTTGCCTGTTAAACGCTCAAGTTACACCCTGCCCTGGAAAATTGCCCATGTGGATGGAAGCCACAGATAATGACTATCAGGGGAACATAAAAGCCTCCTTGTCTCCGAGTGGGACAATTCCATCCACACCTAGCTCCCTCCCCTGCTCAGAACCCTCTCTCCACTCATCACTTTTCAGGCTGTTCTAGGAAATTTGACCTAGAATGTTCTTCCCATGAGCAGAAACATTTAAGACTGTTCTTGCCGTGTGCTCACCCACACTGCCACACATTTGTTTGATCAGTCAGGATTAAAACTGCCCCCTGAGCTCCAAAGCAATAATGCAGTAAAGAAGACTGGAAAACAGGTTTGACTGGTTTCTGAGGATTAGTGAGGGCTGCAACCTGGGAGGTCTGAGGATAAGAGCACCACTTGCCCTTGTCTCTGTGCCCCAGCCACATGTAGACCGATTAAGAAAAATAGCCTTGATGTTCTACCCTTCTCTGTAGAGGCACTTTGCAATGTGATTATTTGGTTCTTCCAATCTCGATGTAAACTGTGTTTCACCATCTGGTCAGTGTTTTGAATCTGATCTCTGACTTGTTCTGACTGATAGAATATTCTGGAATAAAGGCGTTCCAGTTGCAAGCCTGGCCTCTAAAGGCCTTGTGTGCCTCCCCTCTTTCTCACCAACCCTTTGCCAGCACCATGTGATGCTGCCTAGACCGGCCCGGTGGAGGAGGAGAGACCCCATGGTGCCATCCCCAAACTGACCACCAAACACTAGGTGAGGCCATCCTAGAGAAACCACCTTCCAGTTGACCAACAGCTCACAGCCAGGCCCAGTTGAGATGAGCAGAACAAGGGCTCAGAGCAGAAAGACCGCCCTGGTGGCCAGTAACCTTGAGAGCTAGTACTGGGTTGTCTGAGCACGTGGAGTTTTGGGGTGGTTTATTAGGCAATATTACTACAACAGGTGCCTAACTGATGCCCCGTAACTTTCTGATTCTTCTTGGAGAAACCCAAACATGGACAGAAGCATTAAACTATGAATTGCCCTCCAACTTGACTTGAAGAGATGAGTCCACAGTTCAGGGACGTGGAGAAGGAAGACACTGGTTGCCACAGCACATAGTTTCTGAGCAGGGCAGGGTTAGATAGAACTCGGAGGGGGCCTGCTGGGCCACAAATAACCCAGCCTGAGCCTTCCGGAAAGTCACAGGGAAAGGAAGTGAGGAGAAAGCAGTTTCTATTTTTGTTATGTGGTCTAGAAAATGTACCTGAGAAGCTAGCAGGGAGTAAATCAGGAATGCTGACTGATAGAACCAACACAGGATTCCATTTTACAGAAGATGTGGGAGGGAAAGAGGGAAGAGCCCAGAAACGTGAAATTAGAGGGGTAAAATTAAAATGAGGCTCTTTTTATAGCTTGAAAATTTGCATATAGTAAGTCATACAAACCTTAAGCATCCAGCTCAGTGAATTGGTGGTCTAAGCCCCCGTGGCAACACAAGGAAGCTGTCCAACACTCAGAGGGGTTGCTCGTGCCCATTGCCCTGAACACCACCATCCTCCAGAGGTAACCCCCTTTCTGACTTCTGCAGCTAGAGATTACTGTTGCCTGGCTTTGAACTTCACATAAATGGAATGATGCACTGCACGCCCGTAGGTCCGGGTTTTTCTGTTCATCAGTTTGCCTGAAGAGCCATACAGAGAGGGTGCGTGTTTTACTCTTGTTCTTTTGTGTCATTCTATAGCATTCCATTGCGTGAATATATCACAATTTATTGTACTCTGCTGCTATTCGACATGTGGGCAATTTCCAGCTTTGACTTTATGAAATGTGCAGCCATGAACATTCTCACACCTGCCCTTTAGTGCACACACATTCTCTTTTCTCTTGAGAAATCAGTGCCTTTTTATTTATTTATTTTATTTTACATTTTTCACATGTCATCCTTCCCCAGGGACCATGCTAAGCTACTCTGTCTTGCTTCAGTTTTAGTACATGTGCTGCTGAAGCCAGGGAAGCCGGTGGCTTTTAATCAGCCTCTCTCTTTTTTTTTTTCTTTTTTTTTGGTGCTGAGGATCGAACTCTGGGCCTTGTGCTTGCAAGGCAGGCACTCTAACCACTGAGCTAAATCCCCAGCCCTAACTGGCCTCTCTTTTGTCCACCAGCTGGCCTGGGAAATGACCTGACACAGTCACTGTCAACCACGGGGTGAGGTAGGAACCTGCCTCTCAGTCTACCCAGAGCCCACTCTGGAAGGAGGGGAAGGAGAAGGAAAGGGAAGAAATGCACCGGAAGTGGTCATCCGTTCCTCCTAACTTCACATCTGCTCTCTGGTGGCCCTCTGAAGCGCCACATATAATGACATTCACTTGGACTGAAGATGTGAGGACTCCTTTTAAAATGCACATGTGAATTTCAGAAGGACGGATCCATAAAATAATTAAAACGTTACCTTTGCTGGTGCTTTATAATGTCCAAATTGTTCCTTTATTTATCAGTCCTCTCACTACCCAGAGTGGTCTCCAGCACTGCAGCCTCCCCAGCCGAGCAGTCTGTCAGAAACGCAGACTCTCAGGCCTTACTCCAAGTCTGTGGAATCGGGACCTGCGTCTTAACAAGCTCCCCTGGCAGTTCCTATATGCATTAAACTTTGTGAAGCCTGGTATCCTCCCCTTTGCACCTTATACAATGCTCTACCGAACAGAAAATGAAAGAAAGGAATAATTGTTTTCATTTTACAGATGGAAAAATCAAGATGCAGAAAGGTGAGGTTATAATGCCAAGGGCACCTCCCTGGCTCTGTGCCTGGCAAGGCCTCTTGGAGGAAGCTCTGTTAGTCATTTCCCTTCCTTTACACTGATATCCCCTGAAACATCGGACCGTCCATCAGGCCAGCCAGCCTGTTCCTCCCCAGAGCTCAGTGTCTTAGGAGCGTGCACTGTCATCTGGGTAACTCGGTGGATGGCATGAAGAGTCACCAAGGACACAAATATCCCTGCATGGCAAGAGGGGTAGGAGGACCAGGGAAGGAGCAAAACAGCAGGCCGGGGCTTGAAAGAGGGCTGCAGCAACACCAGAGATCTTTCAGCTCCCTGGTTTTGCGGCTCCCTCCTCCCTCGCCTGCAGTCCCAGGCCTGTGCTGTGCCGTACCGCAGTCTGCAGGAGGCTGCTGGCAGCCAGCCCAGAGCTGGCACAGGCCCTCGCTGCGGAGCTCAGCTCTGTGGGGCCTGGAGGCTGCCTGTGCGCCTTCGCTGGGGCCTCAGAGCATTGCGCCACCTGTGCCAGAGGGCACACGGCTCTGCAGTAAAAGCAGCCAGACTGCAGTGCCCTGGAAGGTAGAGGCAGTGACGAGACAGGTGCAGCTCAGGGAACATCTGTGCACACCTGCAGGGGGCGGGCATGCAGGGGTCTCCTGGTCGCGCTCGGCTCCTCTGGGTTCCAGACTTGCTCTGCCTCTCCTGGAAATGTCCAGATGTTTCCCCTTGACCCTGAGTTCTCTGATAGCCCCACAGCCAGATGACTGGCTCTCTGCAAGGTTCAGGGTTCAGATCAGTGAAACTCACCTAGATTCTATGGCCCCTTTTCAAATCCAGCTGAAGAGGGCTGGAAAATGCACTGGGGGCCCCACTTGCCTAAGCAGCAGGGTAGGAAGAATCTGAGGAAGCTCACAGGCTCCCCCACACCACCCTCATGGTGTCAGGCATCAAAGGTACAGTCAGCAGTGGCATTCGGAAGCCGATGACTAATCTGTTCCCTAACACAGAAAGATGGCTGTAATGGGACAGGCAAAGGGAAGGGGGCACCAAGGCCTCTGAGAGAGTTACCGAGGGCAGGTAAAGAAGCCCGGGGGAATGCAAAATCACAACGTGGGCTGAGTTGTCCCAGTGGAGTGAGATCTGCCAATTTCCTGAGTAGGAATCCTGCTAGGGCCCTGACCTGCAGCCCCCCAGATACTCCCACTGCTCACACGGCTTCCATAAATTTCACCCTTCTACCGTCAATGGCTTTCCTTCCCCAGTGTGCAAGGTCACAAGATAGCGCATTTATACTGAGCTTGCTATGAAAGGGTGCATCCCTGAGATCTGTCAGAGACCCCAGACCTGCAGAATCAGAAGCTGACTTTTAAGGGGATCCCAGAAGAACTCAAGTGCATTAAAGTTTGAGATTCAGTCATCTAGAAAAGGGGAGTTCTAGGAGTGCAGGGGAGAGAGAGATTATTGTGCTTTGATTATCATTGAAACATTATGTAGGAGTTTGCCTTTGAAGAATATCTGGGCTTTGGCTGGTACAGAGGTCTCAAGGAATGGTAAGTCCCCACCTCCAGTAAGCTAAAATTTCCTTTAAGAAAATCATGTCTGCAGACTGCAGTAGGCAGTAGAATTTTGCAGACATATTTTCCACAACAGCAAAAGCTTCAAGTCAGGTAGGATGAATCTGCAAATTCTTGTGACTGATGGTGTCAGGATCCCCATATGGCGGCCTGCCCGGTATGGACAGCTTCAAGGTCAGATAGCCTGTTGTCCTGGAATGGACCAGCCCACGCGAGGTTCCCGTTCTTGCCCAACCTCCCTGTCAGTCAAGTAGATGAGCCAATGAGAAACTGGCTCTTCATTTTCCAGCAGTTACTCAGCCAATTGGCGAGTCCCAGCAAATTGAATCTTGGAGTGGCATCATGTAAAGGCTGGTGAGGTGGCTGCTTTATAGGACAGCACAGCAGAGCAGATAAATCACTGTGAAGTTGCGATTGGAGACTGTTTGCGCCGTGACTATTGTTTTATATTGGATCAGCCTGAGTGGGTGCCTCAATTATTCTTGCACGCGCCCTTCCTACTCGCCCATCGAAGATTAAGAGTTTTATTTTAAATCTGAAAACTAAAACAAGCAAATAAGTGCATCAAAACACGACTCTCCCTACCATTATCTTCTGTGTTAATTACAGTCCACAACATCTATCAAATTGATTCCTCCTGGGCATTAATTTCTAGCAGCAGGGATGGTTTTATGTGGACCCATCTGCACTCTCTGACATTTGCAGCCATGGCTTTTGTTTTGGGGGCAGCTGAACCGGATAAGAAGTTGGCTGAGGCTGAGTAGCAGGACCCAGCCAGCTGGCTCCCATGAAACCTGAGACCTTGACTCAACTAATCCTGTTGGTCTGATGCTTGATTGACAACAAGACAGTAACATCTGTCATTAACCTGAGCCCGCTGCCCACTGTCACAACACCTTTGCCTTCTTGGTCATTTTCCCCACCCCAGCACCAGGAAACTGAGGCACAGACCATGCAACATATTCCCTCAACATGTATTCAAATCGGTGTAGGCTGGAGCTATGCCCGAGGGAGGGGGTGGGAAGGAGCAAGCAACTACAGAGAAGAGCAAGTGACATCTTCCCTTTATTTAAGGGCTCTGCTCTTTTGGAAAGGGCTTTCGAGAGAGTAGATTCAAGCTTCAAAGGCTCCTGGCCCCATTTTCCCTGTGTCTCGCGGGTGCTGAGCAGACTGTGCTGTGTTTTTGAAATGATCAAATAAAAGTTTAAGAAATCCAGAAGCCTCGCTGATAGGGAATGGTTGAAGGCACAGATGGAGCAGAGACGGAGCATGACTTCAAATGTTGGAGGTGTTGTAGAAGAAAGAGGCTGCCGGTTTCTTCTCCGTGTTCCCCACAGGACGGATAGGAGTTCAGTGGCAGGGTGCGTTTCTGCACAGTGCAAAGTCCCCCAACAGCAGCAGGGCAAGGCCCTACTCCCCAAGGGGAGGGCTTCTCATTCAGGCAGGCACTTAGGCTGAAGCTGCAGGACTGTTTTAGAAGGCGCCTGCATTATAAGGGAAAGGTTGCGATAGAACTTCATTCTGTCAAGTCTGAGTGCTGTGTACATGTAGAGTTAACGTTCCCGGAGTAGTCCTGTTGGTCTCATTTTCATATATTATCCCATTTAACACCCACAGTGGTCCAACAAGGCAGGTGCAATTTTTCCCCATTCCTTCTCCTTGAAATGTGGTTTCTTCGGATATCTGAGTGTCTCCGTCCCTTCACATTATTCTGGTCTTCTTGTGTATTATCTATCTTCTCCCAGGGCCTCCTGCTTTGCTTTTTGCAATGTAGTTGCAAAGCCTTCCGTGGCTTTTCATCCCTTACCTGGCCGACCTAGATTATGCACTAGGTCACTACCATAATCTTGCCGCTATCTAGATTACATTACAACTATATTTCTTCATAATCTAACTCCTTTGTGAGAACAGAAGGACTTGGTTAGTTTTGCTCAGTGCTCTCTTTCCAGCCTATGGAATGAGAGTATAACTGACAGTTGGGCCTCAGAATATGTGTGGAATGAACAATTGAGTCCATTTTACAGATGAGGAAACTGAGACATTGGAGGGGAAATAGCATCCCCAGAGTCACACAGTGAGTAAATAGAAGAGCTAAGTTTCAGTAACTTGGCTCCTCGGTCCACACATGTGACTTCTATGTTCTATTTAACCCTTTGAAGAAGCCGTGTTTTCTCAAAGATGAGAAGCCCTTGAAAACCCAACACCTGATATAGGCTCTGCATTTATTACTTCATACGACTTGTGCCTATAAGCAGGTGGCCTCAGGTTGCCACCAACATGGTGTCAAAAAGCCCAGGAGAAAGGTAGAGGGCAGAAGGCAAAGGGCACAGAGCTATCTTTTGTTTCTTTGGTCTTCTGCCTGCACAACTCATTAGGTGAAGCAGGCAGGTCAGAGAGGGACACAGAACACGCTTGGCAGCCACAACGTCCTAATCTGTCCCTTGGCAGATAGACTGACTGACAAAAATCCCTGCCGGGAGACTTTGGAATCAAATCCGCAAACTCAGAACAGACTTCTTGCCTCTCCAAGTAATTCGAAGCCTTATGCAATGTCACCCTCTCATCAAAGGGACTGAATGTATGTTCCCTGCTTCTTCCTTCAGGAAAAAGCTGAGAGTTTTCCATGACAAAAAAAAAAAATCATGCTTATTTGATTATTAACAGGTCATGAAAGGAAGTCTGCATTGACTTTTGTAGCTAATGAAAAGGAACACAAACCTGAAAATCAGACTAACCTGAGTTAGAACTCAAGTTACATCCCCAAACTTCAATTTTCTTGTCTGAGAAACATGAACAAGCCTTCTTGCATTTTTTGCAAGGAATATTAAAGGAGGCTTCTGCTGTTGATTTGCTTTGTCCAGCTCTTGTTCTACCGGCTGCCTTCTGATCTTTCTATAGTTGGGTGCGGAAAGAAGCATAATCCCGAGGAGATATTAGGATCGAATCCAAAACAGCTAAATCAAATTAACGAAAAAGACAGGGACATTCCGGTTCTTCATGACTGGGAAGTGCCACACTGTCTACACTCTTCGGATACACAGGTCAGGCCCTGAGCCCTCTTCCTGCCCCGTCCCAGCCAGCTGCATGCAGCCAAGCCGAGAAAGAGGTAGGAGCAGGAGATTTTACGACCGCCGTCTGCCCGAGGAGCCCTCTCTCGAACCTGTGGTGGGAGACAGGGAGATCTGCTAGGTCAGACATTTCTGAGGACGCAACCGGGCCTGTGGGCTTGCCAGAAAAATCCTTCCCGTATAAGGACTAAACCCTGTTACTCGGTGATTTCAGGTTCAACCTATTGAGTTCTCTCTTGGGCTCACCATGGTGCTCAACTTCATAATTATTTACCCAGGGGTATCCAATTCTGCTGGGCTGCCTCCTCCTAACAGAAGCCAGAATATCTGCCCATAAAATGTGATACTGGGGCTGGGCATGTAGCTCAGAGTAGTGCATCTACCTAGAATGTACAAGACCCTGGGCTCACTCCCCAGCACTGCAGGAAAAAAGAAAAAAATGCAATACTAACTCACAAAACACACAGAGAAATACGGCTGTAAAGGGAATCTGCATGCTTCTGTTGTGGCCACGAGCCCGTGATTCGTGGCCTTTGCCTTCTTCACGGGAATGGGTCCCACTGGTCTCTAATATGAAGCACCACACAGTTGGATCTTGTTGTCTACAAAGGTTGGTGGGGAAATGCATATCAGATGTCTCCTGCGGATGCAGACTCTAGCTCCTTCCCAGTTTCACACAGGAGGGGACATTTAAAGGCTCAGTGTGAGCAGGAAGACTGTGTTCCCTACTGGGTGCCTCGAAATCATTGTGAACTTTCTTTCACTCTTATCTGCTCGGCTTGAAACTAAACAAAACACAATATTAAACCTGACATCTTGGGAATGAGAAATCCTAAAAACTCCTGGCACGTGATCAGTGCTCCTTGACTAATTTGAATGGATGAGAAAGCACAATAATTTAAATGAATAGCTAAGTCAGGTGAGCTCAGATATGTGAGTGATGCAGAATTTTCCTAAAGTACTGCTGAAAAAGGGATGTCTCAGAGAGACATTTCAGTCAAATGAGATTTTTAAATCTCAAAAAAGGAGCAGACAGCTAATTTTGCTTTACATTTTTCAGTGGGTTAAATGGGTTAATAAACGATAGAGGAATGTTTGCCTCTTGTCTGAAGGCCATCGCTTACCTGGACAAGTGTCCCTGTTTATTCCAATGAATAATGTTAGTTTAATGCTGTGCTTCCTGAAGCCAATAGGTTTTTTATATGCTCAGAGTCAATTTTACAAAGAAATACATCTTTAGGCTGGATTTTTCAACCTTGAAACTTTAAACACTTGAGAGTAGATAATTCCTCGCTGTGAGGAACTATGTATTGCAGGATGTTTAGCAGCTGTTTGGCTTCTAGCCAGGAAGTGACAGCAGCACCTCGCCCTGAGTCATAACAATCAGAAACATATCCTCTAATCCCAGCACTCTGGGAGGCTGAAGCAGGAGGATTGCAAGTTCAAGCCCAATTTGGCAATTTAGTGAGATTCCATATCAAGAAAAAAAAAAAGGGCCGGGGATGTAGGTTAGTGTGAAGACCTTGGATTCAATCCCTACTACCACAAAAACAAACCAAAGGGTATCCAGACCTTACCAATTTGCCTGCAGTTGAGAATCACTGATTTAGGCCTTCAACTGGCCAACAGCTAGACAAATTTGACTTCTGAGCTGTAAAAAATTATAAGCTAACTTTTCTCTAAATATTGCCCAGCTATGGTGACTGCCTTATAGTCAGTGAGGCCTGAAACGGTAGCTACTCAGAGACTGGACATTGCGTCTGTAACAAAAGTTGTTATGTCCAATGGTAATATCTCAGTTAACTACTGATGTGGCAATGTGGCTAAATAAAATCACCCTGGAATTCAGTGACTTAAAACATCACTCATTTTTATATTCCTGGGTCTAAAGTTCGGCTGAATCCACTCTGGGACTGTAGGTTTACTGGGGCAACTCTGTTCCATGAATCTCATTTTGAGATCCAGGCTGCAGAAGCAACCAAAGAGAAGGACTTCTTGTGGTAGAGGAAGCTACTTCCGGAAGCACCGGTAGAAACATACACTTGTCTTCTGCGGTCTAAGGAGGCGTGTAGCACACTGTCATTTCCACTCTCGTGTCACTGGGCTAAGCAAGACCCACAGTCAAGACCAGCATCAGTTGGGCAAGAAAGTACACATCTCCCTTGCAGCCCGGGGAAAGGGAGGGAAATATGCTGAACAGTGTAATCTACCAGTCAGATACATGAGCTACAAAGACTACATTTTCTAACTACCACTGATAAGGACTCAAGGGTCTTTAGTTCTCACCAGCTCCATTTCTTTATAAAACAAAGATAGAGTGGCATCAATTGTATTTGAATCATGTTTGAAAAATATACTAAGATCTTAGTGGGATAAATGCACAACACAAACACTGAAATATTTTAGCTCTATTTAAGTAATATTGTTGTTGAATCAGTAGCCTGGTGGTCTTATTGTTTTCTTTTCAGAACCTTTGGTGAATATTGCCTTAATTTGGGTTAGTTATTTTTAAATGGAACCATAAGGATTGAGACACATGATTTTGTGTGTATTTATTATTCTGCTCCTTCGCAACAAGAATGCTAAATAAACCACTAGCACCTTGACAACAGCCAGCAGCTTACGACAGATGTATAGAGTCTGTATTTTGTTCCGCCCTCTTATATGCTCTGCGTTAGTCACGGCCATGTTAGAGAGTTCTGTGCACTGTTTAGGCATCTGTGTTCTCTGAAGGGTAATAAAGAGGAATGAAACGCATCCAATAGCAAAATTACTATCAAAATTCAATACAAGTTGCCCACTTGTAAGATCTTCAACAAATATCTACTGTTGATTTCATTAATGCATAAATGTTAAAGGTAAAAGATCCCGTAAATACTCTGCATACATCTCCCCAGGGCCCTGCTCTCCTGTAATTTTACACACAAGGAAAACTGAATTCGCAGAAAATCTGTGGGGTGTTCAAGGTCTCCCTTTGGCAACCACTGACGCCCTGACCTAGATTGGCCCAGGTTTTCTGGCTCTCGACTCCAGAACTGTTTAGAATATCGAGTTTATTTTATAAAACAAAGGAATTGTGGCTATTTGACTTAAAGAATACAATAGTAATTTTGGAGCGTAAGCACACACGCATCTCTCCCATCAGGCATGGTGCGGAACTCTGGGGTCTGGACTGAACAGAGAAAAGCCTTCCTGGAGAGGACACGGGGTGCTTTCCAGGGTCCCATTATGGAGAAGTGGGACGAAAATGTGGCAAGCATCTTCTGTCTTCCTCGTACAAAGTCCTTCCTGTCATGCAGACCCTCCTATGCCAAGGCCACTGTCAAATTTTCCTTCTCGAGCTACATTATATCTTTCTGACTTAATTCCCTATTTTACTGCTATTTCCCTAACTGCTGTTTGTTGGTTTCTTTTTTTCTGCACTTACTTTAAATGATGTTGTTCCCCTCCTCAGCCTCACTCTGCATGCTGCCCGAAGGGCTGAGGATTGTGGCTCTCATATCTTCTTCATCTCCAACCTAAACATCTCTTCTAAGGCCTAGAGCCGCATTTTCAAAGCTCCCAGGAAGCATCTGTTGGCCCCCAAGCGCCTGCCATCACATGCATCCCTTGCTCCATATGCTTATCCTTCAAACAGCCTTTACCTTCCCCCCCTGCAGTGTCCCCATCTCAGTAACTGGCAGCAGCATCTACCCAGATGCCCAACCCAGAACTAGGAATTCAGTACAGACTCCTGCTTCCCACACACCTCACACCTAAACAGCCACAAGCCCGGCAGCTCCAAACCCCTAGTGCTTTCTGTTAGCTCTTCTCTCAGGAACGTTGTCTGCGTGCGTCCCACCACTTCTGTCAGTTCTTGCCCGAGTGACACATTGGCCTCCAAATGCTGCCTGCAGCACAGCTCCAGCCCTCCCCAGCCTCCACCCCCCAAGCCACCCTGCCAGGATGCAGAAATCCGCACAGAGCACCATCCCTCAAGACATCTTCCTCAAATAAAGAATGAGCTCGAGCTTCCTACAGTCGCCTGGTTTAATCAGCACTTGTCCTCTAAGCCTGGGACATTTGTTTATTCACTCCATATTATTTATGAGGTGCTACTACAGACCTTGCCCCGGCAAGGCAAAATATAAAAAAAAAAATTTTAAATCATCCCTCTCGTGGACCTTAAAACCTAATAGGGGAAAACACATAATATAAAGTTAAATGAGTATTCATAATAAATAATAAAAATCAAAATAAGATACTAAGTTAGAGAGCAAAAGCTACTTTTGAGACAATCAAAGTAGAGAAGGGATACTGGGAGAGCTGGGGGAGGGTTGACATGCCACATATAGTAGTTATCGAGGGCCACACTGAAAAGAGGACATTGCAGAACCTCGAGTAGCAAATGGGTGAGTAACTTCGAGGCACAAGATTCTAGACTAGAGGAACAGCATGTGCAAAGGCCCTGAATCAGGAAGATGTCTGTTAGGCTGAATGCATAGTAAAAGAAACTTTTGTGGCTGTAAAGTGAGAAAGAAAAGTAGTAGTAGTTAAATTGTGTAGCATCCAATCACTAACAAAGTTCAAAGTCGGCTTTATTTTTCTTAAGAATCAAAAGGCGATCAGAGGTGAAATCCCATGTTTTGAGCTTTCCCTGGTATTACTAAGAAGGTCTCGGCTCAGTATAGCCACTGGCAGAACAGTCCACTTCAGCACGCGTCCTGGTCAGCATTCGCTGTGCAAGATATCACTTAAAATCTCAGTGATGTGCAACTGTGAGTGTCTGCTGTGGCTCAGGGGCTCCCGGTTGGGCTCAAAGTGGCTTGACTCTAGGCTTTAGGTTGGGCTCAAGTCTACACCTTTTGTCTCCACGTTTTCTCTGGACCAAAAGACACATTCTTTCCACAGTGATAGCAAAAGAACAAGAGGCCCAGCCCACCACAGAAGCCCTTGGAAAGGGCTGCCCCCAACACACTGTTAACCAAAGCAAGTGAGATGGCCGCACTGGACTTCAGCTGGGTCAGGGGCCGGGTTATATCCCACACACCGGATGGGAAACGTTGCAGAGTCCACCACGAAGGTGCAAAGAATCGTCAGTCTTTTACATAATGTAATTCTGTCTCAAAGATCTACAGACTTCTGCAGGTTAGGAAGCAAAGCACTTAAACCTTCCACGATAGCCATTTAAAAACCTTGCCTGTGGTGAGCGCTCATAAAGTTACTTTTTGAACAATTGAATTAAATTTTTTTTAAAATCCATTCCCATTCGATAGGCAGGGGAGCCAGGGTTTAAGAATCAAAGTAACTTGTCATGCAGGAGATGGTAGGACCAAGGCCCCAGCTCACTTCTTCATTCTCTAGGAGAAGAGAGGTAAATATCAACACAATCTCAAAGCTGAGTTTACAGTGACATGAGGCCTACATTTGACTTGAGTGGTGTGGAGTTTGCAAGGCATTTAGTTGGAAATAATTCTGGTTATTGTGACATCCTGCGAAACACAGTGTATTCCTAAGCCAGTCTGAGCTCAGTTTGGGCTTCTGTCTGAGGCTGCCTTACCGAGCCGGGAATCCACAGCTCAATGCACTGTTAGGAATCGAGGTCTGGTTGGAAGAAACGGGTCACTAGGGGAGCAACTTGGAAGGCTGTACTCCCTTCCTGGCTCTTCCCTTCTTTCTCTGCTTCTTGGCCACTGTGACGAGAGCAGATCTCTCCACCAGCCCCTTCCTGCCTTGGACTTAGCTGACTACAGACTAAAACTTCCAAGAATCGTGAGCCAGAATGAACTCTCTCCCTGCAAGTTGCAGGTGTTGGGGACTGTGTCCAGCAACAGGAAAGTGACTGAGCGAGGAACTCAGAGACTGCTCTGAAGAAAAACAAAAGTGTTGGGGACAGGAGGCTAAGGGTCGTGTGACCAAGGTGAAGCAGAAGAAAGAAAGGAGGAGACTGCGTCCCATGGCAGAGGGAGGTCTGGTGAACTGGTCACAGGAAGCGTATGTTCAAGACACCAGGGATGGTACAGTGCACCCTTCCCGTGGCTGGAGACACCCTGCAGGAGTGACCCAGGGATGCAGTCTCCACCCACAGGTGACAGGGCCCTGCTTTTAGACTCACCGTTGGTCTTTTTCTCACTCCCAAAAATTCTCTGAAAGAGTCTATCTTTCTCAGTTTTCTTCTTTCTTACATTTTGCCATCCAGGTTTGCTTTTTTTAAAATGTGAGCCCTCTCACTTAAAACATACCAGATCAAAGCATTTTCAAGGTGCTTATATCCTAATGAAGTGTTTGACATCTCAAAGAAGAACTGATATGCTCCACCTGTTGAATGGACTGTCTCAAACCAGATCTCTTCACCACTCATCAGGTTAAAAAAAGCTTGAGTATGTCTTGCATAGAGACCTGCCTTCATTAAATATATGACCGTAATTTAATTGCTAATTGTGGCTTTTGGCTCACACCAAGTGGGCAGATGGGGTAGCATGGAGGAATTGTGCAAGAAAAAGAGCCTATGACCAGAAGGAGGAGGCCGCAGGGGATCTTGTCCATAGTCAACCTGCTTTCTCAGTGAGGAAGAGGATCTTTGAGAAATTCAATGAAAACCATTTCCTTTAGCAGGTACTTTCTGTTAATGGCAAATGGTCTCGGATTTTCATTTACAGCATATGCATAAGATTTCCTTTTAAAATAACTTTAATTTGTGAGGTGAGTACAGGTAGTATGTTCTTGGATCAGTTCTCTCAACTTCCTTTCTCTTTCCAAAAGGTTCTATATCTTGAAAGTACACACTTTCCAGACACCTTTGCATTTAGAGTTATGGATATGAATTCTGTGTCCCAGTTAGGTGCCGTTGCATGAGTTTAAGGAGGAAGAAATAAAAGATCAGCAGTCTTACTACAGTAGAGGCCACTGATCAGTCGTCTTGGAGGTATTTGGGCGTGTGAGAGAGTCAGACTTGGGGTTTTGCTCTAGGCAACAGTCTTGTGGGTCTAAGGCAGTTACGGAGACAGCAAGAGTGGAAAACATAACTAGTTTCTTGACACTGACATTGAAATCCAAATTGCCCTTGTGCCTCTGATCTCCACATCTCTCACCATTTTGTAAGCACTTATCTGCCTGCAGTAAATCACCTTCTGCATGAAATACCTACAGTGGTTTCTCTTTCCCTCATTGAACTCCACTAAGAAGGCACATGAGTAAAACAAAAAAACATATATATATAAATGGTCTCATGGAGCAATAACGAGAATAATGCGTTTTCAGACTTTACACATAAAAGAAAAATGAGTGTATTTTAGAACTGCTACTGTTCAGAGGCAAAGTAAAGCTGAAATGAAGAGGCAGACATGTATTAGGTGATACTCTGTGACCTCAAATAATGTAATCAATGCCTTTTATGAAATGTGTTTTCAATTAATCTAATTGTTTCAGAGTTCTTTTGATGCCTGGTTTTTCAACTGGTTGGGATAACAGCTTGCAATCTGTCTCTTTGATTACCCTTCATCACAGAGTAAAACCTACACGTGTACTTGTAGCCAGCCACCAGCATGTACAAATTACGATTTCATTAACCTCACACCGACCAGCTGAGGTGATCAGAAGTCGAACTCTCTAGATGGCTTCTCCAAAAACATGACAGATGACTTAGAAGGCAGCTGTGGATGAATTGCGAGTGTTTGGGCCTCCGTACCAATAACCAGAAATGTGTGGGAAGAGAAATGCAGCAGTGGCCACCAGCCCTGTGTGCTCTTGTACACCAGAGTGTAGTTATCTTATTTTCTTGGGGAGCCTTGGAAAAGTCGAGCTGCCTCAGGGAGCCTGAAAGAAAACAAGCAGAGCATTTGAAAACATGTGCAAATATCTGCACTGTCCGGACTGCAAGCCAAAGAGTCCTTTGAATACTGTGCTGGCAAATTTTGCTCTAAAATGTAAGTGCCTGAGGTGTTGAGAAGGATTTCGTAAGCTGAACTTGCCTCTTTGCAGATACGGTTTCATTTTCTTCTTTGACTTCTGTAGAACAACTTTGCTGTTTTGCTGAGCAATATCCACTCTAAAAATGTTTGCTAATCATTTCTTAGTCTTTCCACAGACTCTTCCTTTCCAGCTCCTGCCCCGTTCACATCAGCTGATTGGCCTGGCTGGGGCTGACTGGGCCCATGACCCGGGCCTGGAGACCTAGATCTCTCCATCATCTGGACCACTGGGATTGGTTCAGACATGGTCACATGATGCGAGTCTGGGCAAATGTAGACAATGGCATGGGCCTGAGCGTTTTCATAAAACCATTTAATGAAGGACACTATTTTGATCTTAATTGTCATATGAGCCCTATATTTAGCCAAACTTGAAATAAGAATTACCCCCTTGGACTTAATTGCACGGGCCAATGAATGTTCTTTAGTTGTTAAATCAGTTTACAGTGAGTTTCTGTCATTCGCATTGCAAAGCATGCTGACTAATGCTTTAAATGTCCTTTCTCAGTATTAGTATAGAGCTCTTTTTCCTCCAGCCTTCTAGAATACTCTTCTGACTCCCAGTCATCTTATAGCCATTCAGCAAACATTTGTTGAACATTCACCATATTGCAGACATTGTTAACAACAATTTTAGGGAATTATTTTAAGTCATGGACCTCAATAGATGAATGAATAAAGAAAAATCACACGCACACACACACATATACATGCATGCACACACAAAGGAATACTACTTTGTTATAAAAACGATGAAATTCTGTCATTTATGGCAACAGGAATGAGCCTGGAAGACATTTTTAAATTAAATAAGCCAGGCATAGACAGACAGATACCACATGCTCTCCCTCATACATATTTGGACTCTAAAACATTGACCTCACAGGAGTTGGGAGTAGAATAGTGGTTACCAGAGAATGGAGAGAAAGGGGCCAGAAGTGGGGCTGGAAAGAGGTCAGCACAAGGCTAGCACTAGGCGGGAAGGATGAGTTCTGGTGTTCGGTCACACGAGCGATGATTACATCAAAAGCCTGCATTGCCTATTTCAAAATGCTATACTAGAACAGAGAGTTTTGACTGTTCCCACCATGAGGAAATGAAAAGTGTTTAAGGCAGCAGATATGCTAATTATCCCGATTTGGTCATTTACAGTATATAACTGAATCAAAACATCATCTTATAATCCATAAGTATGTATAATTATTATGTGTTTATAAAAAAATAAAAATAAAGCCAAAAATAATAAGCCATAGGGCTTGCGATTAAAGAATTAAAGTACATGTAAATGTTATACGCTGTCAATTTTTTCTCTAAAATTTTGGTGTTGAAAAAAGATTCAGTTCACAATTTCAAGACGTTTGTAATTCTTCCAATAATTTTACTTCGCTGAATAAGAATAGTGTACCTTAGGATCAGAAACTAGTTTTTAGATTTCTTTGTGCCTTTAATGTGGTTATCACATCTTCACCTGGAGCAAGTTACCTAAGTTTCCTGAGCCTTGGTTTTCTCATCTGTAAATTCAGAAGATGGCAGACTGAACCCCATTCATATGGACAATTAATACAATAGCTGTTAATTAAAACATTTTTTTTAAATAAGAGAGTGGAATGCAGTAGTTCACCCAGTATCTTCTCAATCTGAAATTCTGAGAATTTGTTCAGTTATTTTTGACTATTTTTTTTCCTTTGAAAGTGTAAAAGTAATACTAGTTTTCTCTAGTTCCCAGCTCAGGAATAGCACGTGTGTCTCAAAATTCAAGGGGAATGCCATTTCCACACTTGATGGCTATAATCCACTCTCAAAGGGGCAGCCAAATTGATCTTTCAAGTTATTATCAAATCAGACAAAACATTTTCTACATCCCTTCAGACCCAGTGGAATTCCTTCACCCTTGGACTATAATCCGAACTCCTCTCCCTTCTTCCTCCTCCTCCTCATCACTATACTCCAGCCACGCTATTCTTTTGTCACTTGAAACTTCACCGAGAGTCGTTAGTCTTGCTGTTTCCTCTTCCTGGAACACTTTTTCCCAGATCTTGGCAAAGTTTACTCCCTTGCTTCACCCAGGTCACACACTAGAAGAGATTTCCTGACCCACTCCCTCCAGTCTAAAATTGCATCCTCCTATAACTCTTACCCCTACCTTGATTTATTTCCTCGCTAGTTCTTATCCTTCCCTGAAATGACAGTACATCACGTTATGATGGTACTGTGTTATATAATTAACATTTAATTTAATATAATTTAATGTTAATTACATTAGCATAGAATGTGGCAAGTAGAGGTTCAGTTGCCTTTGTGGAATGGATGAGTAATCCTACTCTAATTCCCCTAATAGCAACCTGTTTAGCTTTGAGACGTATATGTTGAGAACTCAAACTCATCCTACATCCTGTTTTAAGCATCTTTTGCTCTAAGTATGGCCAATTTTTCTGTTCAAGTAAATTTTAAGCAACTTGAGGATCCAACCAACAGATATCCCTTCTTTAGTAAATTCTCACATTGTCACTAACTAGTAGAACTCCCAGAATCTTCTCAGAAATGTTTATATATTCTATAGTTATAAACAATCTTTCCTCACTTTACCAAAAGATTCAACTGGGACATGACAGAATTAATTTCTAAGATAACCTGTAATGGGTAGGACCACATACCCATTCTCAGAAATCACAATACAGACCCAGGGTCTAAGCCCAAGAGAGACTCTGTACTGATGAGGTCTTTCTGTCCTTTATCCTCTGGATACTAGCAATATAACCCAGCAGAAGACCACAGACAGCGAGACAGAAGGCCCTTGGCTGATCTAGAAAGCCACTCATGGAAGCCATCTCAGTATCTTACCTATATATGTCCCAAATTAAAAGCACAAAGACAAGAATCTAGGTCAAAGCCTTGATAAACAGATAAAAGAAGGTAAAAGGTCAAAACTCTGATATTTGTATTTATTAAAAAAATAACAAGAATTTGTGTAACTGTATCATTGTAATAGTGAAAAATTCCTGGTAATAATCCCTGCTATAGTTTGAATGTGTTCCTCAAAAGTTCATTGTTGGAAACTTAATTCTTCAATATGGAACTGCAGAGAGCTGGGGTCTGGGTCATCCAGCAGAGCCTTTATGGATAGATTAATGCCTTTCTCCCAGAAATCTGAAGTAAGTGCAGCCCTATCTCTCTTGCATGTGACGTCTCTTCCAGTTAACTTCTGTCACGTTTTGAAGAAACACCAGGACTTTACAAGATGCGGCCACCTGCTCTTGGGCCTCCCAGCTTCCAGAATCACAGCCTAAAGGTAATTTCCTTTGTAAAATACCAGTCCCAAGTGTTCTGTTATAGCCCCAATGCACAGACCTAAAAAATCCCTATGTCTACCAACAGTAGGATGTATAAATTATGTTGCCATTCACACAACAGATTATGATACAAGAAATGAGAATGCATGATTTCCAACTTCATACAATAATACTGACACATTCCAAAATATTCTTAAACAGACAACCAAACACAAGAGAGTAAATGCCAACTGACTCTATAGGTAAAGTTTAAAAAACAACAAAATTCATGATGCAAGAAGTTAGGGTAGTGGTCACCCTTGAGGGGTTATTGATTAGATGGGGACATGATGTAGGCCTCTGGGATGTCGATAATGAGTTATTTCTGCATTTATGTCCTGGTTACAGAGATGCGTTGATTTTACCAAAATTCATTCAGTTTGCGCACTTGTAATATATATGTATTCCTGTATTTAATTTGTGTTTCAGTAAAAAGTTTACTGAAAAAAAAAAAACTTCTTCATGTGCTTTAAGAATTTTAAGCCAAGAAAATGAAGAAAGCCCTCCTGCAAGTAATCACAGTTTGGTCTGCCAAATTTCAAACCCATCAGAAGCATGCTGAAAAGAAGTGGAATTTTTAGCTGAGCCTCACAAAAAGAACTTGTTTGATTCAGAAGATGCCACATATCCTGAGTTTGTCAAGAGAAAATGGCTTGGTTTTCAGGATCCCAAGTTATATGTTTCCTGAAACATCATATTTTCTCCCCTTGTCATTCACCAAGAAAAAAAAATTCATTATATCTAAACCTATATCTGTAGCTATCCCTATACCTGCAGCTACATCCATGCACACTGCATGTGCTGATCTGAAGGGGAAGGTTTATAATGGAGAGACATCTTTTTTCTTTTCCAGTTTAAGTCAAAATACTAAGAAAGTACTGTATAGTGACTGTATCTTAACGGTCTGAACTCATCAAATAGCAGAAAAAATATTGAGTAATTACCAAAGTAACATCCACAGGAAATTGGATATGTAGAGGGGAACCACTATTGGGTGCCACATTTTTGCCCATGTGAAGAATGCATCTGAGGGGCTGGTGCCTCATCAGCAGCGCTGGGTCAGGAGGAAGAAAGCTGGAATCGCAGTCCCCTCCCCCTTATGCAGAGCCTAGCTTCAAGTTGCCAGATAATATAAATCCCTAAATTGGATTAAAGTGACTGCAAATTACTAGTCCTTAGGCACATGACAGAAAGAAATTAATTTATCTCCAGAGGTTTCATCCTAGGCTAAAACAACCTCAACAAATGTCTTTTTTAAAAATACAGTTTCTCACATAAATTGAGATCAGGCGAAAATGCCAGAAGATAAAAAAATAACATTTAAAATATTCTCAGAAATTTCAGACAAAAAGAAAGAGAATTGTAGGGTATTTATGAATCTATAAAACAGAAAAAGAAAAACTAGAAAAAAAGAAAAAAGAGAAACTAATTTTGAAAAGACTGACAAAATCTTGTAAAAGATTCTTTCAAAAGAACAAATTGAAAATTTAGAACTGAAAGATACATTGGCCAGAAGAAAAAATTAATAGACGCTTGCAACAACAGAATAGACAGAGTTGAAGAGAGACTTTCTATACTGGAAGACAGGTTGGTGGAGGGAGAAGACACCAAATCAAGCACTGAGAGATAAAATGGTAAATCACACTAGCCTCATTAAAAGACATGCTGCTTCATAGCAAATTCCTCCACATCTCCTGGGTCTGTGCACTACCTTCTCCACCATCAGCAAGACCCCAACCTTGAACCCATGTGCTACAACTCTGCTATTTTATTTTTAACCATCACTACCTATTTGATTTGACTCTATGGACAGTTTCAGAGATACCAAACTTTGAAGGGGATGACTAAAGTATTCATTCTACCTACAGAAGCATTTTGTTTCATCTTCATAATGTATTTTTTAAAGTTTTTCAGTGTAAATGACTTCACACTGGGCAAATGGCCCCTAATTAATCATGACCCCTACTATCTTTGATGTCTAACTTCCAACACACTATACTTGTATTTTCTGCCTAGAAGTTTTTCTACCGTTGAATATTCCCCTCCCTACTGGCCTACTAACAGTCAAGTGAGTCTCTGTGAGAAGCAAAACCTTATATGGAGGAGACAGATATTTGCAGGACCATGTTTTCATTTCCTTTGGTGGTTTCCAAGGTAGCAGAGTTAATTGACTCATTGATGTGTGTGTGTGTGTGTGTGTGTGTGTGTGTGTGTGTGTGTGTGTAGAGAAAGAGAGAAAGAGAGAGAATGCCAATGACACAGAATCACCCAGGTCCAGATCCCAACCTCACTAGGAAAGCACCAGATACTCTTACAAATCCTCATCCTGGAACTAAAGTTGTCTTTGGAATAAAACCCCACTAAGGTAGGACTCCATATTATTACTGAATCCACTACTCACATATTTACTCACTAAAAATCTTACACTTAAGAAATACTCTAAACTTCTTATACTTAAGAAATACTCTAAACATGATCCAACTAGGTGACAAAGAAAGTAAGTCATTATGATGTTAGCAGGGACCTTCAGAGTAAACCACCAGCGCTGCCCGGAAAAGAATATAATGGTCCTTTCCTAGGTACATCAGCTCCTCTCTCTTCAACACCACTTGGTTGGTTCAATACTCATCCAGACCCCATACCACTCGGTCTGAGAAATGAAGCCCCCAATTTCTATGGAACCTGCTGGCGTAGAGGTCATGGATCTCTGTTAGTTCCATGGCATGGGCTGAATAAAACGCTGGTCTGAGCCAGTTCTGAGCCTCGGTCTTTTCATCTGTGCATGGGGTCCATGCCATGTAATTTTGTTTCTAAAGGTCGCTTTCAGTTCTTAAAATCTCATGCTCTAAACAAGCAGCATTCTATTTATTAACCTGAGTAGTGGTTACACAAATATCTGAAGTATTTGCTCTATAATTATTTTTAAAGTTGAACATAGATGTTTTATACACCCTTCTAAAGATATAATGTTTGACAGTGTGTTGGAAGGGAAAAAAATCCTATCAGAGGAAGCCAGTCTAGTACCATTCTTGAATTCATAAAAGTAGGTGCAAAAAATTGAATGTCAGAGGCAAAAAGCCAAGAGCAGATTGAAGCTTGTAAAACTCCTGAAGCTATAAACCATTTCAGTGATAAAACACGATTGAAGACAGTAGAACGAATAGGAACTCTCAGGGTAAGAAGGCCTGCTGTAAGCTCACAAAAGTCCCCGCGATGGTCCTCAGAGGAAATTGAAGTCCAAGGATTGTTATTTTTAATGACTAAAATTTCCCTTAGCCACATGTGACCGTGCACATACGTACAATTTTGGGCTTCCAGGAAGAAGCAATTTAGCATTCTTGAAATGATTTGAATGATAAACTTTTTCTTCTCCAGGATTTATTTCTTTTGCCAAGCACTGCTCTGGGCGGCAGTGACAGAGAGGTTGCTAAAGTATGTCTGCTTTCAAGGCGCCTGTGGGCTCGGAAGTGTCTGTGTCATTCAGGGTTATTCCAAAGTCCTTCCTCCCACCAGAGTCCCTGACTTCACGTGAGAAGATTTGCCTCCCACACCCCTCGCCGGCCTTCACTTGTGCTTGGGAAACTCCTACCTTGAGGCCCTCGCACTTGCCACACCAGCTGTCGGATCTTCTCTCCCCATCTTTACTTTAACAGCAATTTCTTACGCTTCAGGTCCGCCCCTCCAACATCAGAGGTGCTTTTATTGATCTCCCAGCATAGAAGTAACAGTTCTTCTCCCTCCTTCAGACACTCTCTACCTCATTTTGCAAAGTAAGATTTTTTTTTCTGAATATGCTATATTTGAAAGTGTCTGGAATTGCTGTTTACTTATTCAATTTTATGTCTAGTCTTCCTTCTCCCAATGTAAAGGGAGTTCCATGAGCTCAGAGGGTCTCTCGCTTCATCTGCTGCTGTGCCCCAGGGCCCAGCTCAGTGCCTGGCACATGGCGGTGGCACATTAAGTATTTTTAAATGTTATTATTGTTTACATATGAGTAAATAATAGGAGGCAAACTCAAAGCTTTCCAAATGAGTTCTAAAGTTCTGTTTAATATTAATACTTCGTGGTCTTAAATTATCAAAGAGGTAAAAAGTTTCCAGGTGTTAGAAGGTAACAAAGGAGAGATGCATCCTGATAGTGTTTGTGCCTCTTTACTGCTTGGGGTCTTAGAGGCACTCACACTGGCGAGGCTGGAAAGGCGCACAGGATTCGCGGGGGTGGAGGATGAGAGACGGCACTGCAGATAGAGTGAGCAGCCTGACCAACGGCACCAAGAGATGGGACGCACAAAATGTTGCCACGACAGAGGACGCGTGGAAGAATAATTTATGTGATGGTCACAGAAGACTTCGGACTTTGCTCTGGAGGTGATGTGGAGTAGAAAGTAAATGACCTCAGCCATTTTATACAATTATTAATCTGTTCATAGTATGACTGATGGATTTCAGTGCGTGTGAGGGTCAACGACATTTGAAGGTGTGTGTGTTGTGTATTCTGATCACCAAACATCTCTAACCGGCCTAGGCAGAAACACTAACGGCTGTAAAATTAAAAGCCCCGTGGGAAACCACCAATCCCCAGCTCCCAGGACCTGCCCAAGGTGGCAGTGTCCACAGCTGTAAGATAACAAAGGTCCGTAAGTCACACGGGACACCTGCAACTGGGAAAGGAATGTCCAGCTCCTCTGGCCTGGATGTCGCCCAGTGCCACAGTCTCAAGGAGAAATGGAGAAGCACCCTAACCTGCAAGAGTTTCTCGGGCCGGCCAATTCCTTCACCCTCTTCCCGCCATAACCCCTGTACAGCCCTAAGCCGCTATGTTCTGAGAACTTCGGCTTTCTCCAGTAAGGTATATTGACTGTGTGTGTGTGTGTGTGTGTGTGTGTGTGTGTGTGTGTGTGTGATGACTGGACATTTTGCTGGAGAGAGAGAACCCATAGCTTTTATTACTTCACCTAAAAGAAATTTTTAAAATTTTAAATAACAAAATATAAATACTGATATAGCATGCGAGTAAGAAATACTGCACCTACACTGAACATAAAGAGATCTAGCAGAAGAAATATTTGCCTTTTTTAAAAAATGATAACTCAATGAGCGGTATAAACTCTATTGATTGAGTCTTTACACTTTTGGGAAATGCTCAATTATATGTATCTTAAACATTCAGGTAGATTGAAAATTTCTAGAGGACAAAGAAAAGACCATTTGTTATAAGGGACACTAGGATTGTAGCATAAAAAGAGTAATTTCCTAAAAATGGAAAATACAGTAAATTCAGGTGCTATTTCAGAGGTGGTAAAAACATCCCCCAAAATAAAGAAGAGGGAATTATTAATGGTGAGATGGAGGAAAGAAGAATTTAGATGAGCGGTGACCATGAGAAAAGTTGGGCCCACGTCAGGTCGATGGTCATCTTTCCATGGAACCAAATAGGGAAAACTGCGGTCAAATAAGGATGTCAGAGAAGACAACGGGCAGTATGGTCAGATGGTCAGATGGCCTGATCCTCGTGAAAGCCGTGCACGCCCCTTTTGAAGAGGAGGAAGGTGGATCACAGGCATTGGCTGAAGTTCAGTAGAAAGAAGCTGCAGGATCCAGCAGGCGGAAAGATGCTTGCCATCTGGAGAAACAATAGAAAGGAGAGTTGGAAGTCACGCAGATCAGGGGTGAGGGAATGGGAAGGTAGAAAGGCTCTTTGGCAGGGACTCTCTGGCTGGGATCAGACCCACTGACGGTACTTTAAATCTGGAATGTAGTCTTCGCAGCTGGTTGTGTCAGCCACGAGAGACAGTAATTTCATTTGCGAGTCCTAATAAATCTATATTCTGAACTGACATTTAGAAAAGCTGTCTTTTAATATGTAAATGTGCTTCATATGTGATCTTCAAATTAAAAAAAAAAAAAAAAAAACTCAAATCTCCAAAACCTTCCACAGCAATTCTGCAAAGTACAAGAAATGTATGATTTTCCCCGGGGGTGAAGGAATTTATGTTGGATTTCTCACCGGAGAAGCAGGATGCAGTGGGAGGTTCTGACACCTTGGCAGGGCTGAGAAGGGAAAGTCAAAAGTCAAAGTGACTCTTGGTTGCAGGTGCAGGCTCTCGAGGGACACCTTGTGAGACCAGGTATTGATTCCACCATTTACTAACTTTGTGATTTTGGACAAGTTCTCTAACTGCAAATTTCAGTTTCCTCCATAGAATATGGGAATAGTACCCACATCAAAGGGTTGTGATGAGGATTAAAATTAAGAATACTAGTGCTTATAAATTATCTAACTCAGTCCCTGGTGTATTTGGAAAGCTAAATAATTTTTAATATACCTATTATCCTCTTGATTGGCATTAGGAATTAATTAGGGAGAGTTTTCAGAATTATTCGTGGACAAGACTGATTAGGATTATAATTTTCTATCTTTCACTGACTTGCTATATGAATGTCCTGAATGATATAGCTCTAAAAGAGGTAAGAGATCCACGTCCACATCGGACCTCAAGAATTTAGATCACATTGTTATTATTAGCACACAAATGGCAAATCAGAGTTTGGGGCCGTTGTGTGAATTCTACAATAAGTCCCCCGAGGCCGGACGAGTCCCACATCTGTCCTAGGTCTCTGTTTCTTCCTCAGTAAAGATGGCTGACTGACACAGTCTCCACGGCTCCCCGGAGTTCTAGCATCCTATCACTGTGCAGCTACCGTCTCACACGTGGCACCTGTGAGATGTGAGCAGTATAACTGCCCTGACCCAGATTAGCCGTATTATACATACGGAGCTCGCAGAGTGTGTGAGGATGTGACCATCCACCGGCAGGAGACAGTTTGCCCTCCTCACAACAGCCGGTTTGCTCTTCCCTTGGCTGGCTGCCTCTCCAGTAGTTTTCTGCGGCAAGCTTCCCCCTTATCCCAGGCAGCAGGAGGAAAATGAATTCACCCAGCAGTCCCAGGCACCCTCCCGGCTGCAGGGAGAGCGCACACCAGGCATTTCACTGTTGATTATCAGCAGTTGGCCCCATGCTAGGCCAGTTTGAGAGATGAGACTCTTTACGTTGCTTCTTAGGCTCAGCTAAATAAATATTACCCAGCATTAGTGTTGTCAAAAATACAGTCTGAATTCAACTCCCTGGAGTGGCTGTTGGTACCCAAGGTTTTCACCATGGATTTCCCTTCCTGTCTCCCCCTTCCCTTTGCATGCCACAGCTAATCTCTCTCCACCCTGCACATTCATCTGGATTCTACCATCAGAGGAGAGAAAGAATATCACTGATTTAGTTCCTTTACTTAAGGTTATCAAATACCAGTAGCATTAGATGTAAGAGACCGCATATTAATTATTTCCTATTCCTGTTCCAGCAGACTTCAAATTTCTCAGCCGTGTATTTAGAGTTATGATTGTCTTCCCATTTCCTCTCCAGAAGTGAATTTTGAAAGACTTAAGATCCCCGGCTGCAGTAATTGGCTTAAAAGTAGGAAAATGATGCTAATCAGGCCAATTATGGCCAAAAGGAATTAATTCTAGGACTTGTTTAAGCTATCTGAAAGCCAAACCTTCTCTTTGCAGATGAATGCAGAGGCTAGAAAATATAGGCCCAGAAACTACAGTTAGCTATTGTGCAACAATCAAGGTAGAAACTACCAAGAATGGAGCCAACACAGAGTGAGAGGTAGAAAGATTTAGAAAAACTATCGTGTGTGGTCAAAGCATTGAAGACCCTGGATCAAGCTTTGCCTAAAGCACTCTAATCTTTGGACATTTTAGTTTTGAATCAGTGTGCTTACTTGGTTATTTAAATTTGATCTAGGAATTCTAGTATTTTTATCTGCATATACGTGATCTCCTTTATGTGTCTATTTGTAGAACGCGCAGGTGGATCATTGTCCTTTGTATTACTGTGATACCCTCCTAACTAAATTTCAACTCCTCAAGTCTGATGTCATGATTCTTCTTTACCAAGACAGTCTGGAAGTGCTAGGTAACAAATAGCCCGCTAAGTCAGCCCACAACAAATGATTGGCAGGAGTTGGTGGATAAATATCTGAACTTCTTTTCTCCCTCGGAATAAAGCTGAGAGACCTGTTCCAGCTGAACTCCTATGTTTCCCAGTGGAATCAAGCCTACTTGGTTTGATGATGCACTCTTCATTGGCTGCCTTCCTTGCTCTATCTCACTTCCCCCATTTCTCTATTGGTTTGTTGGCATCATCTTCTAACTAAATTGCTATTACAGATGCTCCTCAGCTTATGATGGGTTGTAGCCTGACAAAACAATTATTATCAGTTAGAAGGATCACAAGTCAAGAGAGCATTGAATATGCCTAACCTACCAGATATACTAGCTTGGCCACGCTGCCCATTAATAGAGTACCAGGTAGCTCCCCCTCGCAATCCTACAGTTGATGGAGCTGTGACTCACTACTGTGCAGCATCAGAAGACAGTATCACATCATCAGCCCAGGAAAAGGTCATAAGCAAAGAGCAGTTTCTACTGAATGTATTTCCCTGTTGTACCATCATAAAGTCCAAAATTTTAAGTCAAGACGTGGTAAGTTGTTGATCATCTTGGATCAACAAAAAGTTTATAAAAGAAATAACATCTACTCATAACTTTTAAAATGTGCCCCACGTGTTTGGCTTGTATGAGTTTGTTCCTTCCTGCCCCCAAATAAGCCAATGTATACATAGACCATTTGGATATTGACTCAGCCTAGGAGAAAGCTATGAATTCAAAACTCAGGAAGCCAAAGTGTTCTTTCCCGCTAGTGCTGGCCAAACACGGGGCTATGTACCAGATGGAAGATTTTAGGAAAAGAGAAGGAGAAGCAAAAATGTGAACAAGCCAAGATGTGAAGGATGCTCATTAATCAACACTCAGGCTTCAGCAGTGGCAATGAGCTGTCTGGATTCTTCTGCTGAGAGAATCAGCATCGCTGAGGTTATTAATTTGGTGGTCCTGAAAGATGAGCAACACAGACAGCCTGGATTTCTGGATGCACTTCCTCCCTCCTACTTCCTCAGCCCTCCACACTAAGAAAAACATAGCCAGGCATGGGGTCCTGCCAGGAACATGCACGCCAAATGGTACCTGTCAGACGACAAGCTCACTCTTAAATAATGCACCCCTTTCAGGTCTCTCTAAAGGGAGGTTGTCTACGATTTGCATGAAAAATGTTAAAATGCAGACATCTTTGTTTTATTTGGGGCACTTTAAAAAAATTCTTCACTTTAATATGGATGAGGAAAAGCTCACTTCTCTACTGGATTCCTACATATTTTCATATCCTAAATCATGGTGGAAGAATATGTGAGGCTCAGGGGGCTTGCACTGTCTGCAGGGTAAATCCACTGCACTCCTATTAGGATCATGGGATAGAGGCATTGGCATCTTCTAGAAAAACAGTCCTATCTATTCATCTTCACAATCAGGACAGAGAAAGCACAAAAGTGTTAGATAACAGAGCTGGATAGGACTTGAAGGGCACCTGCTCCAATTCATTCTCGTCACAGATAAGGAAACAGAAGCCCAGATCGATGCAATGCTCAGCTCAAGACTTCGCGGCTCAGTTAGAGATGAAGTTGGGCTGGCCCTCAGTCTCCTGGATTGTACAACCCTTCAAATTGCCCTCATTAATTTAGGTTTAAGTTTTTTGCTTAACAGTTTGCCTTATTTTAAGCTCACATTTCAACTCATCTTGGATGGGATGTGGGATGCTTATTCTTAGAAAACCTAAGATTATACCGTCGTATTTTGTGGCCTTGCCTACATCGTTGCACTAGGGAGAAACCCTCCCACATAATGAGTTTTGTCAGGAAGACATTGTAAGAAACATTCATGGCCTTTTGTTCTCTCTTCAAAAACAGTCTGAAAAGTCAGATTATACGGCAGATCCAACCTGAGTCCATTTGGCTTCATGCTTGTCCCTAATCCCAGATTGGCCCAGGTTCTGGTGTGGCCAGAAAAACACCAGAAGCCATATGGACTCCCAGGCCACCTCCTGGACGAAGCTGGATGGTACACACCTAGGAACCAACTCTCTCTGAGAGCGAGAACAGATGGTGTTCCAGATATGAATATGTATAATCCAGACTGCTAAGGTTGTTAAATAATATGTATTTTTAGGGAGATTCATGAAAATCAAGAATTTTATAAATGAAATGAAAACTAAGCCAAGGAAAACACAAGACTTTGCTGAAAGCCATGAATTACTCTATGTTTGTTGGCATTGGCCTGCACGACATGTTTTGACCTCCAGAGGAACCACTGGAGAATAACCAGGAAGAAATAAGTGGCAACAGCAACAAAGGACAGTGGCTTCAGCCTCCTGTGAGACCCTACAGGCCATGGAAGGCAGACTGGCAACTAGAACAAGAAGTGGGCTGATAGTTTCTTTGGTGTCACCACCTCTTTCCTGGGCCTGACTGCTAGTTCTACCCTGACAGTCATGCCCTCAACTCGAACCACTTGTGCTTCAACATGGCTGCCCCAGAGAAAGGCCTAAGCATCACGGAATCCATGGGATTGGTTACGAAGATGGACCTTTGCCAATCTCCGATACAAACACCACCCACTAGAAGGCTTTGAGCTCTTTGTCCAGCGATACTACTTTGCATGTTCAGTTATTTCCAGTTTGTTGAACACTTTAGCACTCAAGATCACATTTGATTTGATTTTTGTTAATAACTCCATGAGATAAACAGAGCATGAATTTTAACCCCATTTTACAGATGAAGAAATGGAGGTTCAGAGGGTAAATGACCTCTCAAGGACACACAGTTGTGAGCAGTGCCACAAGAACTTGAACCCAAGGTTCATCAATTCTGCCCATGGTGCATCTGATCTGGCATTTACCAATGAGCCAACAGCCAAAAAGGCCTTCATCAGGGAACCTAATCCCTGGATTAACTGATCCCAAGAAATTACAATATTATAGGGTAGAATGAGGTGATATTCTCATATTCTGGGAACATTCCAGATATAGAAACTGGATTCTTATTTATGCATTATTGATGTCAATCCTTACCTGCTCCTGTATCTGGGATCTTTTTCCTCCCATAGAGGCAGAACTTATTTCCCTGCCCCATTGATGGTGTGTGTGGCAATGTAACCTGCTTCATTCAAGGAAAAGCTAGTATATATGATGCAAGCAAAGGCTGAGAATGCCATTGCTTGAGTGTGTCCTCTTGTGCTTCTACTATCTGCTCATAGTAGTTTATTGGACCAAGGAAAATGAGAAACGTACACATACACATCTAAATCTGTTCCACCGCTTTAAGCCAAACCATTCAAGCCCAGTCTAGCTGATCTAACCTCCAGCCAACCAGTGACACATACAAACAACAACAACAAAAAGATTGTTATTTGAAACTAATGATTTTGGGGCTAATTTCTTACATAGCAATAACTGACTGATACACTACCTATCTTTCATCTTCCTACTCCAATTCAATGCAAATGAATTCTGCCCTTTCTTATCATTACTCTGTTTCTTTATGGTCAGGGAATCACCACTTCTTAAATCCCAGGATATTAACAGGGGTTTCAATACTAGTATCTGTGTCATCATAAGATTATGAAAATCTATTATTAGGGATAAAAATGGTAAAATAAAGTAGATGAAGTGACACCAACAAAAGACAATACCATAGGTGCTACACAAATGTTTAATGAGCAATTTAAAACATTCAACAGCTATTTTATGGTTAGTGTGCTAGAGAAAACACATTGCTATTTGACAGTATTTCTTATGTGCTTCTTCATATAGCAACCAGATGTGCCTGATGTGCTATGCGGACAGGATGCCCACCCCTTGATGAAGACAGATAAGTAGAGGAAGGCGATTGGTAGCAAATATTGAATAAATGTTGGATAAACTGATAATAAAAGGCTAGGGCTGGCCATGGTAGCACATACTTGTAATACCAGCACTCGAGGTAGCTAAGGCAGGAGGATAATTTCAAGCCTAGCCTGGGAAATTTAGTAATGTAGCAAGGCCCTGTCTCAAAATGAAAAAAAAAAAAATTAAAAAGGGCTGGGGATGTAGCTCAGTGAAAAGGCTTTGAGTTCAGTCCCCAGTATTGCAAAATAAATAAATAAAGAGATAAGAGTCTACATTTGTTGGTCCTATTTTGCCATTTCAGCTTTGCATCATAATTTCCAAACCCTAGAAAACTGAATTCTTCTGCCTCACTAGGAACCTGTAGTAGCAAGTTCTAGCTATAGAAAATAACAACATGTTCTTTCAAGTGTTTAGAGGTTCAAATCCCCTGGTTCTTCAAGCAACTGCTCCAAGCTGGAGTAGGAGAAGAAGAATATCCAAATGCTGACCCACCTATGAGAAGAATTCTTCTCTGGGAGCAATTCCCTGGAGACCATAGAAAGAATAGTATGCCTAAGTCATGGCTGATACACACTCAAAAATAGTTACTAAAGAAAAAATGGAGGAAGATAGGAACCAGCCCCCTGCCTGCCCATCCTTCCATCCCTCCATTCTCAGAAGGATTTTAATCTCGGTTTGATCAAATCCATTTGTCTGGCTCCTCCAGCTCTTCCTGGTCCCAGACCTATGATTTGACCATCACGAATCCCCCAAGCTGCTCTCTGATCAGATTTCCTCAGTGCCTGGCGTAGGACTTCTTTCAGACTTGACTCTTGATACCATAGATTTTTCATTTTGGCTCTCAACTCCTTTCTTAATGTGTCCCAGTAGGCTGTATTTTATATATAAGCCCCACCCTGAGTCTAGTCCCAGAAAGGTGGAGTTTGGTTCTCACTGTTCTTACATTTATCTATTCTTTCTAACAGCATCATGCTGGGGACTACAGTACGCAGTGCTGAAGGGCTTAAAAAGCACTATATTCCACACAAATTTATCTGACCCTCACAACAGTATTCTCAGGAGGCAGGAGGATAGTAAGACCCTAACTGTTCAAATGAGGGCTCAGAGTACAAAGACACTCACACAGTTGGTGTATAAAGCAACCAAGATAGGAACTCAGTTTTTCTGCCTTTAACTCTAGGAATTATTTCTTTGTATCATGCTATTTTTAAAACTACTAGTACTGCTGAAATTCTTGGATATCCCTTATAAGATTCAACCTTAGAAGAAAAAATAAGTCATGCTAAGGAAAGGGACTAGTTGGTATGGGGGGGGGATGGCCGCAAGAGGACCAAACCACTTAGAATGCTCTTTTTTGCCCCAGAGACACTCCAGCATATTGATACAGATGTTATGATTCTCTGCTCCACTGGCAGGACTTACCTTCCAAAATGAACTCTGAATCTAACGGGTAGGATGAGCTGCAGTACAAAGCCCCTCAACATCACAGTCTGGCTCAGCCTTCAAAGATAACCATTAAAAAAAGAATAAACTTGAGACATTTCTAGGTAAATGGATGCATCTTGAGAACACATTCTTAAGTGAAATAAATCAGACACATGTGAGTAAATATCGCATTGTTTTTCTGGTACGGGAAATTGAAAGTGTAAGTAAGAACCAAAATGTATCACAGATATTGTGAAATAGGAAGCAAACGTTCAAATGGGAGGAAGGAGAGGGAGAGGAAGGAAGGGAAAAGAAAACAAAGAGAAAAGATGGAAAAATGGAAACAAAGCTGTTGAAAATAAGGATGGGGAGGAGGAGTTGGAGGGAGGGGAGAGGAGGGGGAAAATCTCAAGATACATCATGTATAGGTACAAATGCCCTATGATGAATGTGATCATTATGTATATCTAAAATGTACCAATAGTATTAATTTTTAAAAAGATAACCAAAGAAGAAATGTTGGGGGAGAGCAGCAGTTAGCTCTGCAATATGAACCTCTGAATATCTATTGGAATTTACCACTTTTATAAATACCTAGATCCCAGAAGAAGAAGCATTTGAGCTCCTAGAGAGATTGGAATACCCTAAAAACTCCAGCCTGTTGGAAAGTTATTCCGCTTGCCCAGTGGCTATTGGCCAATCTGATTTCATTTTGAGACAATTGACAGATAATCAGCTTGAGTGTTAGATAGTAGAAAAGTTCTTGATTCAGAGAAGAAGATGAGAATTCTGTCCAGGTGGTAACACTAGCAGACAACATGAGGTTAGCAAATTCTGTGGCCTGTCTCAAGCTCGTGCTTCCCACAGGTATTTATTGAGCACCTATGATATCGGTGTGATATCAAGCTCTCAATTTCAGGTTCTTTTCATCGTGAACAAAGAACTGGACAGACGAGTTGAGGATGGTGAGAAAATTTATTTAAATAGCAAACAGAAGGAAAAAAAAAAAAGAAAGAAAGAAACTGGCTCCACCAGGTGAATGAAATATCCACGGGCAGGTAGGGAGCCGAAGGAGGGGGAAGGGCTAGAGAGGGAGCTAAGGAGGGAGCTGGAGAAGGTAGAGCACGGGGTTAGAGAGCAAGAAGTGGGATCACTTCTAGAGTTTCCCGATCCTGCGATCCTGCGAGAAGAGGGCGTTTAGCTTTCCCGCCCCAGGCCGAGGTCAGGTTTAGGTCACTCCCTCAGGTCACGCCCATCTTCCCAGCCAGCTCAAGCCACGCCTTGCTCCTGCCTCACCTGCAAAGTGCCAAGCACAGGTGAGACGGATTCCTTGCTTTCTGGGAAGTCACATTCTAGGGCAGATACATGATAAACACAAATAAGCGTACGATGGGGACATCAAAAGAATAAGGGTCGGGGGAGAGAAAGCTGCTGTGAACAGAACCTATTTTGGATAAGATGGACTTTTGAGCAGTGGAATGAAATAAACACCTGGGGGAGAGAGTTCCAGCGGGAGGATGCATTAGAGACAAAAAGGAAGACAGCGTGGCTGGAGCGGAGGGAGTGAGGGGAGAACGGAAGGCCAGGCTAGGTGAGAGACCCGGGCCTGATCAGGGAGGGTCTTCCAGCTCGCTAATGACTTTGGAGGGGAAGACACTGGACAGATCTCAGCAGGTGAGCGTAGGAGCTGACTCGGGTCCCAGGAGTGTGACCTTGACTGCTGTGTGAAGGACGGTCATTTTCTCATCTGGTATGAGCTAGAGAAACAGGCTTCCCACCGCCCCTCCAGGGGCTGAGCGCCAAGTCACACACTGTGCTGAGCACACTGCTGCCCTTCCGGCTGAAGTACTGAAGTACATCTGGGGCTGTGTCTAGCGCCTTCATCCCAGAGGCCCAAACAGCACCCTTCCGCTGCTAGCGACCTGGGAGCACGGAGTAGCTTGCTCAGTCCTAGCCACAGCCACAGCCGGAGCTGCTGTGAAATCCGGGGACCTCTCCGCAGCTCCTGGGGCTCAGGGCGGCTTTGCCAAGATGGGTGCTTAGAGGCGGAAATGCTTCTAGTTGCTGTTCTTGTTTCCAAAAGCCAACCAGAAGGGCGCACTGGGTTGGGGGACTGGGCCCTTGACCCGGAAGACCGGCTGTTTCGTGGTCGCTTAAGGCTCTGAGATGCTCTTTCCTTTTTCTGGGTCACCTGCTCGGTGTGAATTCATCCGAAGGCATCGCCTTGGTATTTTTAGAGCTATGAATTCTAACTGCATTTCTGCTCTCCTGCGGAAGCCAGGCTGAGAGTCGGGGCAGGGGCCTGAGCTGGGGACGCAGGGCCTGCGGGGATCTCCTGGAGCGAGGCCTCTCTGCGGCGCCGCCTCAAAAGCCCTGAGTCATTTCCCGCAGCCGGGCTGGCCGGGCTGGCGCGGGGCGCGTTCCCTGGGCCGCTTCCCTGGCGGGCGGGCGGGCGGGAGCGCTGCCCCCGCCCCTGCAAGCTGTCACCGCGGCCGGGGGCGCCGGCGAGGCTTCCCCGGGGCCAGGGGTCCTCCGGGCTTCCCAGACAGCCGGCGCTCGCTTCCGCGGGAGCCCTGGGGGCGGGCTCTGTCCCTGCACCGCCAGCGTTTGTTTATCCCTCCGTCTGCCCCCGGAGAGTCCGCGGGCGCAGCAGACTTCTGATCCACCCCACGAGTCCCCGCCCGCGCGCTTGGGACGGTGCCCGGCTCGCGTCACGACTGGGGCGCCGGGAAACAGCAGTGGGAGGAGAAGGGGCGGGCGACAGGGCGGGAGGGGAGCGAAGGGCTGAGGCCTAGGCAGGCACGGGTTTGGCGGGGCTCGCGGTGAGGAGGGTGGTCAGGAGAGAAGGAAAGGGCCAGGTGTAAAGGGGTGTCGGGCTGGGGATTCAGTTTACAGTGCTTGCCTAGCAAGTGCAAGGCCCTGAGTTCCATCCCTGGCACACACACACACACACACACACACACACCACACACACGGAGGATGTCTTTATTGAAAAATGAGGCATTTCACAAACACTCCCGTGGCCCCAACCCACCATTTGCTTCTAAAGCAAAGCAGGCTAGTGGTAGTGGTCCCTGCTTGCTTCATCCTAAACTCGGAATCAGGAGAGCCTCGGAAAGCATATAGTACCCATTTTACAGACCAGGGAACAAAAGGTTCAAGGAGGAATAGAGAGAGAAATACAGGTGTTGGGGCTGGGGATTTCCGGTCCATTACTGAGCCTACTGCACTCCACTGCCTTTCCCTTGGGGTTCTCCTCTCATTTCTGCAACATTAATACTCCCACAGAAAGCACACCGGGTGGTTTGCCCGGGGCCTCGACCCTGGGCAGGGAAGACACACACAGGGTTCTGGGTGCTGAGACCAACAGCCCGCAGCCTCTCAACGTCCTGTGCACCGGGCTGTGCAGGAGGCCAGCACCCCGCCCCTAGTTTCTGGGGCACCTCTGCGAGGGGAGGTGCGTCTGTTGGAGATTTTGCCATCTCATCCCCACATTTGCAGTCTCCAGTTGGCTTCTTGTGATTGGCCAGAACTTTTCCTCACGGAGAGATGAGGAGAATCCAGCCCTCCAACCAGCTGGGAGTAAAGAGTCTGCAGCAGTAAACAAGGGAATGTTCTGCCCCACACTGACGGGGACCAGGGGATCCAGCGCGGCCTGGGCAGGCAGAATGGTCCAGGGACCCCCGAGGGTCTGCACCTCCATCCCAGGGAAAGTTCCCTCCTCTGACCCTGGAGCTGACCTTCTGTGCCTTCCGTTCTGTAATTGAGGTTGCACAGTATATTCCTCAGCTTTTCTGGAACAAACGCCTTTCTCAAAATTCAATTTAAAAAGTCATCATCAGGGCTGGCAGCTTGTGTCCACAGAAGGTGGTTGCTAATATGATCAGCCTTCCCCAGCTCACTCCTACACCTACCACTGCAGCACACTGACTCAGCCTCCTCCGGAATGGGGAAACTCTGCCCCGGGAGACGCATTCCTTTAGCTTAACCTGTAGCATCTCGAGGCACCTGCAGTGGTTCTGTGCTTCGGCTGTTCATTAGAATCACCTGGAGAGTTTAAACGATGCGGATGCCCAGCGTACCCTGAGACCGAGGAGGTCGCTATTTCTGGAGGTGTCTGATAGTTCCCCAGGTGACTAATGCACAGTAAGACTGAGAGTCTCTGTTCCAGGGTAACTGCTGGCGCTGCCTGTTAGTGTCTGTCTTCTGATAACAGCACCTGATGTTCCTTTGGAAACCCCGCGCTCCCGATCTGCCTGACCCTGGGGCACTGATCCCATCGCTCCCCAGCTGCTCTTTTCCTGGGCACTAGAGCAGGTTCCCCATGTGATCCAGCAGCACTTTGTCCATCCTCCTGGAGAAAGTGATTGGTTCAAGCATAACACGTGATGCAGGGAGGCCCCGTGAGAATCAGACCTAAGGAGTCCTTGAGACTATTGGGAAGTGAAAAGTCAGTTTCTGCTGTAATCACTCATCAGAGAACATGAGGGTCTTAGGTTCCCAAGCAGCCATGTTGTCACCACAAGGAGAACGTCTTCCGATAAATTAAGGCACTACAGGGGAAAAGAGAGATGAAGAGTGAAACCTGATTTAAAAGAACGTCTGAAACCGGGTAACACCCACTAACAGGAGCAAATAAGATCTCTCTTTTCACTCAGGCCGATTTGAGCCAAGGTGCCACATCATAGCAGAGTTTGTCTGTTGAATAACTAGATGTCACCTTGAAATGCATAGAACTAATAGCACATTGAACAAGTGAGCTTACATGGTCATGGCCAAAGATTCCAGGCCTCTGATGACAAAAACATGTGCCGTCCACCTTTAAGGATGGTGACTCTCAGAGAAGAGGGGCGAGGAAACTACAGCAGACATGTTCTACTCCATTAGTTTCTGGAGTGTGAAGAGCCAACGGGCAGCTGCATCTTCACTAAATACGAAAGCATTTAAGGCAGAAATAAACAGGCTCCAGGACTAAACTTATGTCTGTTCAACCTTGTATAGTAGCCAGTACCACAGTATAGGAAGTTTATAGTGGCCAATATTGCAATGTTATATAGGAATTTTATAGCCAATATAGCGATGTTATACAAGAAGTTCATAATAGCCAACATAGCAATGGTACAGGAAGTACGCACAAGCACACAACAGACCATCAAGCTAATACTCTGGATGTTTCAGATTCTCTTCTTGGTCAGGAGAGTTTCACTAGGAAATATGACTTCTAGCTGAAGGTACAAATGAAGCAAGACTAATTAACTCATTGAATTTTATATTCAAAAGTTCTATCCATCATCAATTAACGTATAACAAACCACCCCTCAACTTGGTGGCTCAAAAAATGATTTATCTGGTTCATCATTGTGTAGACCAGCAATCCAAGTTGGGATCAGCTGGGTAGTTCTTCTGGCCCCACAGGTTCACTCATGCCTCTGGAGTCAGTTTTTGGTCGACTAAACAACTATGTTGCTGGCTGTTGGCCAAGGCAGTGGGGGTGACAAGGCAATGGGGGTGACTAGGCCAGGTGTGTCTCCTCCTTCAGCAGACTGGCCTGGGATTATTCACATGGTGAAGGCAGGGTTCCAAGAATGAGAGGAAAATGATAGAAGATCCCTTGAGATATAAGCCAGGAACTAGCTATCATTCTACCTCATGGTATTTTTCAAAGTAAGTCACTCCACTTCTTGATGGAAGGAGTTACAAAGTCATGTTGCAGGCAGCCAATTAGAACTCAGAGATTGCTTAGCCCAACCCTCCCCATTTAATAGATGAAACACCAAAGTCAATGTGCTTACCTGAGGTCTCCCTCCAACATGAGGATGGAGGACTATTCTGGCCTCCACACTGACACTTTGTCAGCGATACTTATACACTTTCTCTATGTTGTTTCCCATACAATATACTCAGGTGAATACTTAAAAACTCTGTGACATAGTTAAGGCAGATATTACCTAAATTTGCTATTTTACAATAGAAAAATCTGATACTTTTATTCTCAAGGTCACTCACCAAATATAGTGGGGTCCTTTCTCTGAGTAGGGCAGTGGAGACACAACAGAAAACAGGACAGACCTATCTTATCTGGGTTTGTCATGCAAATGGTCATGGCTGGGATTTGAACCAAGATCATCTGGTTCCTTCTCTGTATTTTTCACCCCAATGTGCTGTTAACAGTTCTGGGTCAAAGTCAGTGGTTTATATTTATGTCGGGGCGATCCATATTAGCTGATCCATATTCAGCCTCTCTCACTCCCTTATAGTGAAAATATTCTCTTTGATCACTCAGTTTTGTGACTCTGCTGAGTAAGGACCCAGGGGATTGTGGCACTGACTGTGAATAATGGGCCAAGAAAGTGTAGAAGAAGAAGGAGGAATGAGGTGAGTGAATGATGAGATGGGAAAGCCATGTATGATGGGGCCGCAGGAAAAGCGGAGGTGGGGAATAGATAAGAAGGGGTTGGGAGAATGAGAAAGACGACTGGCTCTGTGGAAACTGGGGAGGGGAAAGAATATTTTAAGGGCTCTCTTCCGTGTTTTCCAGATGTACGAGAGAAGCTTGAGCTACCTTTTATTTTTATTGCTTTTGGCTACTAACCCTGTTGGTTTTTTAAATGTAACACTTTGGCAGGCCTACACCACATGGGAACTGACAATTTATCTGAGGCAAGTTTAATTAGAGAGCATTAGGTCCCCTGGCAGGACAACCAAAGATTATGCCTTTACAAGGTACTTGGTCCAAATCAAAGCATCAGTTGCCCTTTTCTGAAGGGAAAAAGAACTAAACTCCACATTTTATTTAGATTTCGTTGGTTTGCCCACATAACCTTTCTGTTCCTCGGTCCGCATTAGGACACCACATCACACTTAGCTATCACGTCTTCTAGCTAAGACTGTCCTTTCACGGGTGATCTCGATAGTTTTGAGGAAAACCGGTCAGGTATTTTGTAAAATGTCTTTCAATGCGGGTTTTTCTGATTTTCCTTTATGGTTAGACTAGGATTGTGAGTTCGTGGAGGAAGACCACAGAGACAAAATGGCATCTTCAGTACATCATTTTAAGTGTACAAACCATCAGTATGATTTATCTCTTATGATGTTAACCTGGACCATCCGGGTAGGGTAAGGTTTGGCTGCTTTCTCCAATATAAAGTTCATTCTCTCTTCCTTTTCACTCTATAAGCTTTGGAATCAAACTGCTAATTGTATCCCACAGTAATGGGTGAAGAGTTCTGTCTTTTACCACAATAAAGAGTTTTATTTCCTGGAATTTAATTTGACATGAATAGGGGGATGAAACTCCAAAGGACATTCATACTATAAAGCTGAGGGTCAGGGAGTTTCTGTGTCATAAGGAAGGTGGCAAGAATCTTGCTGTTGGAACCAAGAAATGGGAAGCAATGTGGTGGTGAAAAAAATGTGTGGAAAAAGAAAACTTAGCAGTCGTTCTCATACTGGGAAACTTTGAAGAGAGACACTTAGAGAACACGTTATGAATATTTTCTGACTCACCGTGAGAAGCACCTGTACTACATCTTTGAGAAAAGTTACAGTAAAGACTTACATTTATCTTCACAGCCTTAGAAGTTATGCCGCTACCTTTCACTGTGAAGACAGAGTCCGATCATATTTGGTTGCATCAGCAAACGTAAGTTAGGCTGGATCTAGACAGAGTGGGGAATCTAAAATCTGAAGACAAACAAGAGCATATTGTTTAATTTTTTTTCCACTTCAGGGAGCTTTTTTAGTAGTTGTATGATAGTACATTTTTGCAACAGTATTCATCAGTTCCACAGCAAATTTCGATTATTTATATGAATGGGTAAAGAACAGAGCAGCTGATGGTGACATCTTCGCATTGTTCTGAAGATTGGATTCTTTTGCAAATCTTCTATTCCTAAATTATTGCTTTATATTTACATTGGATTCCATTGTGACTCTTATAATTTTATTATCGCTTTTTAACTGTATAATCCTTAATTGTTTTTGTATAATTCTACTGTGGAAGGAAAGATCATTCCCCACTCAACCTTTGTTAACTGATTGCTTTCTCGTTGCTACTTCCAGCTGATACATTTGCATCAGAAGACAAAATATCAATAAATATAGTGAGTATTGAAAGAAACGGAGTGTAGGGCCTCTGTGTTTCCACAAAGGAAATGCAGGCCTCCACTAGAAAGATTAATTAAATGTGTAGGGAAGAAATAAAGACATTCTAACAAGACATTTTCAGTCAGCCAAGGTGCACAGTAAATAGGTCCTTCCTTTGTGAACTGCCAGAGTCCAGGGCATGAGCTGATGGTCCATCCAAGGAGATCAGTTAAATTAACAGACTGTCAGCATCCACAGAGATCATCGGCTGGGAGGCAGAAGCAGGACACCATGGAACAGGTGTCCCTTTCCATTATTCCTGGACACAGTGTCTAACTTCCAGCACAAGCTGTGGCAATTAGAGATGCAGAAAATCAGTGAAGCTTCATTTTCTTCCAGAGAACTTCCCCTGCAGGGAGACAGTCCACAAAAAAGAAAAAACAAGAAGTGCCAATTGTTTTTAAGGAGCTAGCCCTAGTGATAAGCCTGGGATCTACTAATATTCTCACAGTAATTGTGATTCAGACGATTACTGTTATTAGAAAGGCAATTTCCAAGTGACATTGTGGCAAATGTACATTTTTTCTTTTTCAGCTGACTTATAGAAAGAAGGCATTTTTTTCCTGTTGTTTGTCATCTACCAAATCATCAATATTAGCAAGGAAATTTAGAATCCATTTAGCGTTTGCCACCTGTGGGCCAGAAAACAACTTCTTTCTTCTTTGGTCTTTGTCTTCATGAATTTCTCAGACCACCTCTGCTTGAAGAGGGAGCAAGTTTGTCAAACTAGAACTCTGAATTCTTATCTGAGTGTGTCAGTCCCTGGAGTCCAGACTTCACAGGGCCTGTACCTTGAAAACTCCTGGACTCCTAGAAGTCAGGATTTGTTTTTGAAGGCCACTAGGAAGTGTTAATGTTCAACGAGCTGTTTCCTCTTCATTAGAAAAATAAAATGGAACATTCCACTGAAAAATATAAAACCCTTTGTTCCAACAACAAAATCTCAAGTGGAGTAGTGGGGAAGCCAGGGAAGAAGAGCAAGGGGTGGGAGAAATATTTCATAGCCAGAAGCAATGAGATTCTCAGTCAGGAGGTGCATCCGGGGCCAGGTGCTGTGCTACTCCCAGTGGTGTAGATGAGAACCAGACTGGGAGAGCCCAGTCTTGCAAAGAACTTGAACCACCAGCAGGCTGTAGCCTCGGTAAGATCGGCGCAGTGTGAACTACATATGCCACATTTGGGTTTGTCAGCAGGCCTCATCTGCCTGCTTATGTCTCTACCCTGTATCCACAGCTCATGTATCCTTAAGTGGGAAAGGAGAAGTAGATGATAACTAAATAAAACTATACTCTGAATCATTTCTAATGAGCTTGCATGTTAACACTTGTCACTTAATTTTATTTTATTTTATTTTTTTTGGTACCGGGATTTTAAACTCCTTGCTTTCTATTAGTTTATATGATGATAATAAGGCCAATCTCCTTTAATTAACAAAATTTTAATTGTAAAGTGAGACATGCTTAATATAGGAAATATAGCTCAAATTGCTTGTAATGCTAACAGAGAGATCATATTTTATATGCATATATTTAAATATATGTAGATATGGTACATATAATTTTGTACCAGGCTTAATTAATTTAACAGATTATTAAGAACATTTTTCCATGCCATGAAATATTCAAAGAATATGAATTTAACATCTATTTAGGTATTGATCTCAAAAGTCTGTGTCAATTTTATTATTTTCATGCATTTAGGTTCCTCAATTTTTTCTATAGTAAATAATGTTGTAATATTTGCCCACAGGTTTTAAAGTACTATAGATTTCTTTTCTTCTTTATCTTTATATATTAGATATGACAGTAGAATTAGAATTTTGTCACTGGAAGATCCCTTAGGAAAAAATACCCTTCACTTTGTTTTAAGGAAGTATACTTTGGAATGTCTTTTAGAGTACAGGACTTACACAGAATGATAAACATCAACTAATTATATCTCATTCCAAATTTTAATTAAAAACACTAGAACATTATAAATAAAATTGAAATCTTATTTGTCCTATTTCTGTATCCTATACTTTCCTCTCTCAAACTGACAAATCATAAATTTGATGTATGTCACTTAGTCCAGATGTTTATACTTTTGCCATCTACGTGTGGGAAATACATAGAACTACTTTTTTATATAGCTAAATGCTATCAGACTGAATGTAGTATTTTGTTATTGATTTTTCCATTCAACTTTTTCATCTATGTTGATTCATATGGTTCTAGTTCATTCATTGAATCTATTATATAATATTCCATCATGAGATTATATAATGTATTTTTCCATTCCATGTTTTATGGATATTTAGTTTATTTCCAAGTTTTCTCTAGTATAAACAGCGATGCCATTTATATATGACTATGTTTATATCTTTAGTGGCCATGAATAACTCTGTCTCTCTCTGTCTTTCTCTGTGTCTCTCTCTATGTCTCTCTGTGTGTCTCTCTGTCTGTCTTGTGTGTCTGTGTCTTTGAGGGGGAAAGACAGACATTCTGGGCCATTTTGGCCTTTAACAGGAAGTCCCAGAATGGAATTTCCAGGAGTTCAATCTATGATAAATTCTGGATGGATATAACAAAAATATGGATAGTAATTATCTCAAGATGGTATGATTACAACTGATTTTTTAAAATTGTCATTTATGTTTTTGTTTTTCTACATCTCCCCAAAATAAAATTACAAAGATGGATAGACAGGAAGGAAACGAATAAAAGAAGGAAAGAAGACTGAAAATTAACATTCATTTTGCCATGTAGTTTTGATGTCCACTATTAGCAGAGGGTGCTTTTAAATTTATCAACTAAAGGTAGCTCAAGTTCTAGCATGTATTTGAATGATAAGACTACCTAACAAATGGTTCACAGACCCCAGTGGTCCTATAATAATGAACATTTTTCTCCCACATCTGTATCTGCTGGTTTGGGTTCAGCTAACCTATATATCTAATATGGATGTCAGAAACATGACCCTAAGAGATATTCATATACTAATCCCTGGAACAGGTGACTGTCACCTTACAAGGAAAACAAATGACTTTCCAGATGTAATCGAGCTAAGGAACTTGAGATGGGCAGGATATCTTTGGTTATCTAGGTGGGCTTTAGCATAATCCCAAGGCAAAGGTCATGCAGGATAAAAGATGTTATGCTGCTGGTTTTGAAGATGCAAGAAGGAAGATCTCTGAAAGTTAGAAAAGACAACATAACAGGTTCTTCCCCAATAATTTCCAGAAAGGAAGCAGCTGTGCAGATCCATTTTAGACTTCTGACTCCAGAATCTGTAACAATAAATTTCTATTATTTTAAGAGACTAAAATTATGTTCTTCTGATGTAGTGACAATAGAAAACTATGCATAGGCATGTCTGGCTGTCAGCTGATCTGAGATGGATTCAAATATGCTCTGCATAACTCTTAAAACTGGGCAGGCCTCATGATTGTGGAAGACTACTATGGCTTGTGTCTAGATGTCCCACAAAGCCTCATATGCTCATACGTGGGGCTTTTCAGATGTGACTGGATCTAGGGTGCATGAATGTAGAATAAGGGTATGATAATTGGATTAGTCCAGTGATTGGTTTAGCATAGCTCTGGGCATGGATAATGGGCAGGCCCAACCTGGTTATGAGTGGCACCACCCAAAAGGCTTGTAGCCTGGATGGGATAAAAGGGAAAGGGAGATTTGCTGCTGCTGCTGCTGCAACTTGCTGCCTCCTGCCTGCCCTGCCATGGACTGTTTCTCCTCTGTGATTCCCCCTCTGCCATGTCACCCTGCCTTGGAGCCAATTGACTGTGGACTGAAAGCCCTACAAACTGTGAGGTGAAAAAAACCTTTCCTCCTTTAACTTGTGGGTGTCAGGTATTTCGTCCCACCAATGAGAAAGTAACTAAGGCATAGACACAAAAGTGCAAATGACAGAAAACACAAAAAACCCTCTCAGACCTAGGCTGAGATTGTGATATGTCCCTTTAGCCTCATAATGTTCACTAAAGCAAGTCATGTGGCCATCCCACTTCCAAACAGTGTGGAAATAGAGTCCCCTGAACTCCACCTCCTTAGAAAGAGAAATTATGTGGTCATATGACAAAGGTCATGGGTATAGGATTGGCAAAGAATTAGGACCACAGTGTCATCTACCACAACCAGTTTAACACAGGCTCTTGAAGATTAATTAACTCGGTCTCATTTTGGCACATGATTAATTGCTTCTAATTTAAATGTTCTATTAGGTTGTATCTATTCTCAGTGGATCTCATACCCAAACTTCCTTTCTAACACTGTGTTTGGACATAGCTAAAAGTTTTCATTCTTACCTATGTGCTGTTTTCTGCCAGCTGTCAAAGAGCTCAAGTTCAGCTATCTCTCACCTTACCTGGTAAAATTCTCATCTGGTTTCTTCTACTGCTGCTGGTTATCGTGTAATACATAGACTGCCCTTGCTAAGTTGTCCTTCTCTTTGAGACTTAATGTGAAACTCTTCCTCTGAGACTTGGCAATGGTTTTTATTCCACCTCTACACTGATTGTCTTTCCCCTCTGGCCCTCTACTACAAAATTGCCACACCCTTTACTGTGAGGAGTCCCCAAATCAACACCCCCAAATGTCTTGAACACCTATCACTTACCCCCTGGGGCGTGGAGGGAGTTCTGAATTCTCTGTAAAGTGTATAGAGTAACACAGATGGCACACCTGTCTCTCTGCTTAACCACATGCCACATATTCACTTTTATTCTATCTGGGCCTCCTATTCTTGGCATAGGACTCTTGTAAAAGTCTGGAAATTTTCCTAGGATCTACTAGTAAAAGTGAGAACTAATTTTTCCTCCTCCAGTACTTCTCCACAACCGTCTGATTATTTTCCCCATTGTATCATCTTGTATGCTTTTGGTTCTAATGTCAGAAACTCTGACTCAAACTGAAGTAAACAAGCAAGAACATTATTATAGCACAAAATAGGAAGTTTTGCCTTAAGGTTAACTGACTTAAGGGCTCAGAAATGTCAGGTGGGCCATGGTTCCTTTCTGTCTCTTCACTCTGAAAGCTACACTACTGGTCTCGTTCCAGAGCTTATTTCCCTGCATGGTCAGAAGTTGTTTGTAAATAACACTGAAAGCCTGGTCCTTCCATTGCCAATAGGGAAGAGGAGAAAACTTCTCTGTGGCCACATATTAAAAACCCTCCTTCTCATTTCAGTTAAGTCAACTCAGAGCAAATAAGAGTGAACAGAGGAATGCTAAGTAGCCATGCTGATTGGCTGCAGCATGGGTTTCTGGACCAGTCGCCTCAAAGGGATTGGAATGACTATCATTTGTTCAGACTAAGCTTCTCTCCTGTAACTACAGGTGAGTTCTGCTTATCTAGTCCCCTGGACAGTGTCAGGTAGGCTAGCGTCTGGTGAAATAGTCATTCTACAAATAAGAAGGTGGGTGATTAGAGAAGCTCATTCAATAATAATGCCCCCCCCAAAAGTAATGTCCCCTGGAACCGCCTTCTCAAAGGTTTGTTAGATCTACTACAGGAAACTATTACACTTATATCTCATGCTCTCGCCTTACAGTTTCTCTTTCTCCCTCTCTCTTTTAGTGGTAGGAAACTTTCTACTCCTTTCTGACTCACTGAAACTTCCCTTTAAATAGAAGCTACTTTGACAATAGTGATCAGACTGCACATATTGATCTTAATATTAAAGGAAGGCTTAAAATTTTTAATCTTTTTGTTTGTCAACAGAAACTACTTTTCTAAACCTTTGCTATGAACAAACAAACAAACAAAAAACCCTTTGTAATTGAACATGGTGGTATATGTCTGTATTCCAGCACCCTGGAAGGATGAGGGAAGAAGATTGCAAGTCTGAGCCCTCCTTGGGCAACTTAGGTACTTAGCAAGACTCTGTCTCAAAATAAAAAGAAAATAGAAAAGCCAGGAGATGCAGCTCAGTGTGAAGGCCATGGATTCAATCCCCAGTACTCCCCCCACGCACATACACATCCTTTGTAATTCAGTGACACTCAGTATTTGCCTAGGGAGCATCCACCATCCCCGTGAAGATGTACTTGCTGGTGATCCAATGAGTGAAGCAGTGAGGCAGCAAGACAAACAGATCTACAGAAAATTCAGAAGATGCTGAAAAAATATAGTAAAAAACAAGCTTATCCTCATCACAGTTCTGCCTATCTGGTTTTTGTCTTTTCTCCAAAGACCAGAGGATTAGAGCCTTCAAACTCAGATGCTAACAACTCTGTCCATGTCACTTAACAGCTAGTTGAGTGACTTTCCCCATTTCATCATGATGAGGAAAGTGGCTTCCTTTCTAGCAATTATTATAAATTATAATTATCTATTGTTTTGCAATTATATATATTTATTTGTTTGCTACTATGATGCCTATTTCTGCACTAGAATGCAAGATCTATAAGGATAGAGACTTTGACTACATTGTTCAAAACCTTATCCCCAGCATCTATTAGAGGACTTGGTACACAATGAGCCAATAGTTGGATGAATGAAGGAGTGAAGTTTCTCTTTCTAAATTGAATAACCCTTACATTGGCAAGTACTTTCAGATACATTATGTCAGCTGAGTTTCAGAATGAGGTTACTCTCTCTACCAGGCCACAATAATGATGGCAACATGAGCATATAGAGAAGTCAACTAACTGGCTCAGAACACACAGTTAGATATTAATCTCAAATTCCAGTCCTTTTTCTCAAGCCCTGTGTTCTCTCCATTTTGTCTTACGCTTTAAAGTTATCCGAGTTAAAAGACCACTTTAACAGACAGAGATGGGAGAAAGCTCTCTCTAGGCAGATATCAAAGCAAGCAAACTCAGGAAGATGGGAGGCAACAGAGAGCATTCTGGGAGAAATCTGGTGGTGCATTCTGGGAGCACTTTGAGGTACCTCACCGCATAAAATGCCTTTCCACAGGGCAATCCTTTCCCTATGGTGTTTGGATGCAAAAACAACTACTACTGCCTCAAGCGATGCCCATGTTCCCTGCATAACAAGAGAGTCTGGCTGGAGGACAGAGCATTGAAATCACAAGGCAAGGAAGATTATATTTAGCCTCTGTCTTCCTGGAACGTTCCCAGAGCTAGAGCTGCAGGGAAGCAAGACCAGCAGTCAGAGCTTGGGGCTTCTCCTTCTGCAAAGGGAAAATCCACAGGCCCTGCAGGACCGCCTGCTCCAAGCTTAGGGACGGGCGCAGCAGGAATCTCTCAGGAGCCTCCGTAACTGACCACAAACCAGGAGCAAAGTTTCCAGAAGACAACTGATGCGGCATGTTCTTCCTGTCAAAATCACGTGGCCTCTAACGTCAGCAGCCTGAGGCGGCTGTGATGCTGCAGCAGCTGTCCACTCTCATCTCTGTTTGAAGATCTTCCCCTCGGGCTGGAAAAAGATCAGCACCACCTCATAACAACTACCTGTAGGGCTGGAGGTCGCCCATCACAAGTCATAGTTCTTATTCATTTTTGATAGATTTGCCGGATGACGTGGGTCCTGGATTACCTTCCCGGGGCTTCCATAGCAAGTCTCTACAGACCACGAGGCTTAAAACTACAGAAATGTCTTGTCTCACAGTTCTAGAGGCCGGCAATCTGAGATCAGCGGGTTGGCAGCATCATGTTGCCCCTGAGACTGTGCACGGAAGCCTTCCTTGCCTGTTCTTAGCTCATAATGGTGCCTGTCAGTTCTTGGCATTCAGGCACTTGTAGCTGTATTGTGCCAATCCCTGTTTCTGTTATCACACAGCATTCTTCCTGTGTGTGTCTCTGTCTCCATAATGTATTTTCCTCTTTTAATAAGGGCACTAGTCACTTTGGATTAGGGCCCATACTAGTGACCTCATCTTAACTTGATGGTATCTACAAAGATCTTCTTTCCAAATAAGGTCACATTTATAGGTACTGAGGGTTAGAACTTCCACATATCTTTTGGAGGAACACAATTCAACCTATATCAAGACAACATTACAGTGTCCATCTTTTTAAAGAAGGAAAAGGGGTCTTAGCCAGAGTGGCCCTAGTTTTTTCATGCCTTTCTCTAGCTACCTCTTGGAAGTGCCTTTCCAGGATGACTCTGGGCTTATTCAGTGGGATAGAGCAGACGTGCTGTAAGCAGACGTTTGAGATCCCTGCTGGCCATCCCGCATGCTCTGGAGCTCTGTGAGGACTGTGTGGATGAGCTCAGCCCAGCCTGCTGGGTGACAGGGAAGGATATGGAAAGAGACCCCATTCTTCTCAGCACCACCGTAAGTCAACCAGCACCAGTCAGACCTGCAGGTCACCACAGCTGCCTGAGCTAGCGCCACCAAGATCCGGTGAGCTTGGCCCAATTCAGCAGAACCCATTGCTGACTCACAGATTCATGGATGATCAAGAGTGTTAAGCCACAAAATTTGGACTTGATTTGTTATACAGAGAAAACTAATTGGTACAGTCATGTACGTGTTAAACAGCAGAGCTGGAACTTGAATTCATTCTAAGACTTGCTTATACCGCAGAGCCCCAGAGCAACAGGATGGTGGTTTGCAATTTTCCTGCCAATCATACTGTAAGCAACCTCTGTGCCCAACACCACTGTGCTGACATATAGAGACTTGAACTTTATTACTTAAATATTGTGTTACTCTTCCTGTTTTTGTTTCATTTTACTTTGGACATTTCTACTTCTGAACTATAACAAAGTCAGAGGCTTGGGCTTTAATTGTATAACTTCTAGCTTTGAGAAGATATAAAACCTATGGTATTAATGGGAAAATTGGCAAGAAAAGGGAGGGAATAGGGGCTCTGTAGGTGAAGTCATAGGTGTCAGAGAGGCCATTCAGTAGCTCCATTATGATGTGACTCTTGCTTACCTACATTATGTCCTACGGCAGATGGGAGTTTTACCCCTGCCTATGTCATAGGAAAGATGCCACCGTTAGGAGGCTGGGTAAAATCTTTGTCCTCTCTTATCCCAGCCACTAATGTGATTCACTGAGTATAATTCTATTGCCATCCTAAAGCCCATAATTGTTACTATAAGGGTGGAAGTTTTTAAATAGTTAGGCATTGTTATCTGGCACACATCTAGGGAGTAAATATTATTTGAGATGAAAAAGCATGCAAAAATGCTGCCAATTGCTAAACACTCAATAGAATTAATCTGTAGGGGATTATTTTCATGTAAATTATATGAGGGGGTGATTCGGGGTTGGTTCAGTAGAGTGTAAAAGATAATGCATGTACTGTAAACGGCCGCCAGGGACGTGGCAGTGAGGGTTGGTACTAGGGCTCAGGCGTTTGTATACGACGTGTTTGCAGGCTCAATGATTAGAGCTTTAGAGTAGAAGCCTGTAAGGAAAGGAATACCTGTAAGGGGGAGGCTTCAATAATTAAAGAAGAGGAGGTAAAAGGTAAAGTTTTATAAAGACCTCCTATTTTTCAAATGTCTTGTTCATCATTTAAATTGTGAATGATTGACCCTGAACATATGAAAAGCATAGCTTTAAAAAATGCGTGTAAGCAAATGTGTAGAAATGCAAAATGTGGTTGATTGATTCCAGTAGTATCTATTATTAGACCAAGTTGACTTGCAGTGGACAATGCAATGATTTTTTTTAACATCATTTTGTGTTAAAGCACAGAGAGCTGTAAATAGAGTAGTAATAGCTCCTAAGCATTGTGAGGTTGTTCGAAGAGTTTCATTGTCTTGCAGTAAGGGATAGAAGTGAATTACAAGGAAAGTTCCTGCCACCACTATTGTGCTTGAGTGCAGCGTACTGAAATTGGTGTAGGTCTATTGCTGAGCGATGTCACAAGTGAAGACCAAATCGGGCTGATTTGGCAGTTGCTGCTAGTAAGAGGCCAACAAGTGGGAGAGAATTTGATTTGCCATGTATAATAGTTGTTGGAGTTTTCATGAGTTAAAATGTAATAATAATCATGCTATAGTAATGATAAATCCAATATCTCTGATTTGTATATATAAAACTGCTTGGAGAGCTGTGGTATTTTTTGGCCATATCATCACCCAATTAGTAGAAAGGATATAATTCCTACTCCCTCTCACCCAATAAAAATTTGGAATACATTATTAGCTGAAAGTAGAATTATTATAGTAATGATAAACATAAGGAGACATTTGAAGAATTTATATAATGTCAGGATCATATATATATATATATATATATGGGAAAAGTCTATGATTGATCATGTTACAAATGACACTACTGATAGAAAAAAGATGGAGAAGTAATCTAGTTTGAGGCTTATGTTTAGATGTAGAGTTTGAATAGAAAGTCAGTTTCAATCGGAAATGATTGCCTCATGGCCTGAATATACCAATAGAGATGCGGGGATGAGGCTAAGTCAAAATGAATAATAGATAATTGATTTAACATAATAAGGGTATGGTAGTGATGTAGGAAGGTTAGTTGTGGAAGTTAGAATCCGGATTATAAGAATAATAAGTGTTAGGGCGAATGAGGTGGATATTACATTTATGACTTTTATTTGGAGTTGCACCCATTTTTTGCTTCCTAAAACCAATAGATTAGTTCTATCCTATGAAAGTTAAGAAAGCCATATTAATGTTTGGGTTAAACTGTAGTTACAGTCCAAATTTCCTAAAATAGTTTTAGGATTTAATGTGAGGAGTAAAGGGGGAAAAGATGAAGAGTTATAAGAAAATTTCTCATGGAAATGATGGAATTGTGTTACTGATGTCATGTGGCAGTTTTCCACATTGTGTTGAAATCAGTGCATAGAAGGAGTATAAGGCTGTGATGAGCATATTTACTCCTGTGAGAATGATTGTGAAATTGGATCAAGAGAATGATGGTAAAATAATAAATAGTTCTCCAATTAGATTAGTGGTTGGAGGGAAAGCAAGGTTTGTTAGACTTGACAGAGTTCATCATGTTGCTATCAAGGGGAGAATAATTTGTGTTCCTCAGATTAACAGTATAGTACACCAATGAATTCATTCATAGTTTGAGTTTGCAAGGAGAACAATAGTGAAGATGTAAGACCATGAGTGGAAATAAGGGTGGGTGCTCCTCTGGAAAGATTTAAAGATGTGGTAAAGGAAATCTTGAGAATTAGAAATGAAGCTGTTCATATGATAGGCCGGCCCATTTGTGGCGTGGTGGAAGAGGGGAAGTGGGTGAACAAAAGAAGTGCAACTGAATCAATTAACTTTTACTAACAAATCGTCCCAAACCGGCACAAAACAACCATTTATTGTTTCTCATGAGCCTGCAGTTCTACTAAAATGTTCTACAAATCTAGATCAATCTTGGCAGATCTGGCAAGACTTTCTGGGACATCCACTGTTGGCTGTAGCTAGCCGACCCAGGGTGCCTCAGCAAGGACGACTTGGCTGCGGTCTGCGTGTTGCTCACATCCCTCCTGCAGGCTAGCTCAGGCCTTTGCTCTTCGTGATTGCAAGAGTCCAAGAGAGACAGCCAAGATGTGTGTGTACCGTTTCCAGCCTCTCCTTTCATCAGGTCAGTTACTGTCTTGTCAGCTAAATACATCTTGTAGCCAAGCCCAGAATCAAGGTAGAAGGTCATTAACTGAAGCTGCGGATAAATGGAAGCATGAGAAACTGTGTCCATTCATGTACTCAGTCCACGAAAACAAGTCAATGACCAAGAAGCTGGACAGAGAAATGGATTACTGGAAGGGAGAATAACAAAATGCTTGAAGTAAGAGGAATTGGCACGTTCTAGGAAATTTAGAAAACAGCGCAGTAACAAAACGAAAGTATAATCATGTATAAGAACCTGAATACATTTTTGGCCTGGAGTCTGTGGTGAGCTGGTCTGCAGGAGATCCCATCCTGGCCCAGCATGTCTCAACCCTCCTATGTTTACTCAGCAACTACTTCTGCATTAACTAAGCAAGAAAGAGGAATAGCCCCTAGAAGACACAGGAAGAGAGCCAGTGGGTGCTAAGCTATCCAGAATATGGTCTTCGGCCCATGAATGGCTTTGGATAGAGGCACAGTTGAACATTTCCATGGTTTCTGGCACCTTACAATTACCACCTCTTGACTATGCATGTGTTGCTACTTCCAAGTTGTAGAATAAAATACGCTCTCTCTAAGTCAAAGACCCATAAAATAATCCAAAAGCATTTAAGATAATGAATTACAGTTTGGTTTCTCTGTCATTCGCCAGGGGATACTTGGGAAATGCTGTGGGGACCACACAGTCTAATATTTTAGGTACCGAGAGAAGTACCTCACACCCTAATTAAATCTGGGTGATGGACCTAGAGGTTAGATACATTTGGGTATAATGAATAAAATAGAAGACATTATAAAATTAACTTCTGTTTCTTTTTGTATAATGTAGTGACTAGAACATTTAACATTACATTAATGTCTTGCATTATATTTCTATTGAACAGTGCTAGACAGAAAAAAAACAAATAATGAATTGATTGAGTTTTCTCACCAGAATGTTTGGCGATTTTGGCCTTGCACAGACATTTAATTAACCAATCACTATTCCGAGCTAGGGATAAAGTAACAGTTAAAACAGAGATAAGCACATGAAAGAATACTGTAAATAAAACTGTTACAAATAATTATCAGGAGTAGAAGAAAAGAAGGGGTGAATAAGAGAGTAATTGGGCAGGGACAAGGCTGGTTTCTTTGGAGGTGAGGACAGGTACAGAAAGCCTCTCAGAGGAGAGACACTGGCGTTAAGACGTGAAGGCTAAAGATGTGCAAAAATCTAGGTGAGACCACCTTACCGAAATGTTAAATGATTGTACTCGAGGCCAGAAAGCTACCTTCTGAATGAGCTAGGGTTATATACTCAGATTGGTCTGTCTCCTGGCTGTGGGCTTAACCATTTGTGAGAGAGGCTACTTTCCCTCTGACAAAAGTATTGCTAGTCTGACTATCTTCCTCCTGTCCCAGTATAAGGGACTTATCTCAGTCCACTACCGATAGGGCAATTCCCAGTTGGGTTCCCAAGGACGGGAAGACGTGTGACATATTTAAGAGGAAAGCAACCTTTTCTATTCTTTGTGGTATTTTGATTACCCATGACAAGAACCAATTATAAAGATTTAAGAGCAGTAATCAATGGACTAAGGAAATGACGAGGATGATTTCTGAAGAAAAGAGATAATTAGGTGCATCTTTCCAAAGCCATGGCCTAGTGGGGTCAGGAGAACAAGCTTGAGGAATAGAAATGAGCTAGTGGGAAAAGAATAGCAATTATGAGAGAGGGCTAGTGTGAATTTGGGAATAAGGGTCCAACCCGCATGGGAGTCGTATGGGAGTTACTGAATCCGGAAGCAAGGCCATCCCTGGGGGCTTCTGTAGACTGACAAATAGACACAACCTGCCAGGCTGTTACAGAATTTCACCAGCATTGCTGAAGAGCAAGCGTCACCTGTTTCTCAGATTGTGGGTCTCTAGTATTTCCCCTGAACTCTAGGGGCTGCTGTTAAGTTGCAAATGTGCAGCATGGAGCCATTCCAGCTGTAGGTCCTGGTTTTTTTTTTTTGATTCCCTGCTGATGTGTTTTAAAAGACAAGTGATAGAGAAGCCCAAAAGGACATTGAGATCACAGATTTGGAGAAAGTCCAATGTAGCTGTGCCAAAAGAAAAACTCAAGTTTTAAAAACACATTGTTTACAAAGACAAAGGGGTGTAAGTAGATATTATATAAAAGGAGGATGATGTGCAGAGGAGAGGAGTACTAGAAGGAAAGAAGGGGAAAAGCAGAAAGGCAGCAGGGGAAAGAGAGGGGAAAGGGAAAATATGGAAAAGGATGAATGAACCTGCTGTAAATAGGGAGGAGGGAGCAGAGGGGAGGGGCAGGGGTGGGGGGAGAACCAAGATGCATCATGTACAGGTACAGAATAAATGTAATGAATGTGACCATTGTATGTAGAATGTACCAATACATGTTCTTGGTTTAAAATTAAAAAAAAATAAAAAAATAAAACACATTGTTTACTAAGAAAAGTGATATGTCTGGTTTGGACCTTTTTCTTGAGTTCTAGGCTTGTAGATTCGATGGCTCAAGTGACGTCCAACCACCATGGAAATCAGAATAGCTCATGGTCACCCCAAATGGGACATGACTAAAATAAAATGTTTGGTTTCTTTGCCCATTTTTTCTGTCCAGGAGAATTAATACCAATTAGTTACTCAAATCGCATTCTCTCACATCCATTCTACCTTCAAGCCAATTGAATTCCACCTCCCAAGTACATTTAGAACACTTTACTTCTCCCCATCTCAATCCCTCACCTCAGTTAGACTGCCATCGCCCTACATGGCAACAACAGCATCTGAACTGGTGTCCTGGCTTCTGTCCTTGACAACAATCCCAAAGCCATCCTTCAGGTGACAATTGCAAACCCACCCAGATCCAGGAGAGGATTTATGGACCCTTAAGGATTCCCCTAAAGAAGTGTCAAAGTATTGGTGGCCGTTTCTTTTTAATTGCTAGGTTTTTGCAGAAATTACCACCTATCATAAATCTTCTCTGTTGGCATTACTCCTTCTGCTCCCTGGCCTTGATCAATAAAAAAAGAAAAGTACATCAACTCTGTCCTCCACAAACTCAAATTTTACATGGTATGCCTATATAAACAGAGCAGGCTTCTTTCAGATGTAAGATTACTAATTCAATCCACTCCTATGTCTCTTGATAGCTTTAGTTCTCTTTCAGTCACTTTGAGTCATTTGCTCGAGTGGGCCTTGGGCAAATTATTTACTCTGAGCTTCAATCTTCTCACCTGAATTAAACATCCTTGTATCTCATCACTAACTGCTATGTAATTCAACCGACTCTATGAGAGTCCATTTGCTGACCATTCTCAAATTCGGTGGGCATTTACCAAGTGACACTTTCTAAATTACATGCATTGTAAGAGGTCTGCTTGTGTCTCAATATTTTACAGGATGCGATATAAACTTCCTGAGAATTTGAGTTGTTTTTCAACCCTCCTTCCTAGCATCCCTAAATTATTTCAACCAATTTTAGATGCTATGATTGTTTTCCTAACCAATTTTCCAAAAGCTCCTTTTCTTTTTTGGTCCCAGCCAATTTGTCCCCATTCCAGTTTTCCAAGCAAGCTCCTAACTGATTTGGACTTTTAAAAAATTATTTTTGCAAGGTCCTCTTTCTAATTGTTCCATTTTTTTCTTCAGTTGTCTCATTCAAAAGAGGCTTCTATATCTTTTGTTAGCATAAATTTCTAACAAAAAGCAATTTCTCTTGTTTGAGTTTTCTTTTTCTCTGTGTTAAAATTACAATGCACACTGTGGTAGATAACTGAATTTCTTTTACATATTAACGATTTATTTAAGCTGGGATAGAAGACAAAAGTGACATATTGTTCAAAATTATTAAAAGTCTTCAAAATCAATCAAGATTAATTTGCCTGTAGGCGGAGGAAATTTATTGTTTATTCACAAGTCTCTTTTTTAAAATTTTGAATCTTAAATATATGCATGAATATGTCACCATATGTAAATGAATATAATGAAAGTTATGAGAAGATTTTTCATATTTTTAATCAAAATAAGCCCAGTGTACTGAGGCTTCCTTCTTCCCTTTTCTAACATTTTTATTTCAGTATAACATTGTTATGGTTTGTTTCTAGATGTCCCCCCAAAGCCTCATGTGGTAAGAGATAGCTGGATCTAGAGTGTGAGGTTACTAAATTAATCTATTGATTGGTTTGGCATGGTTCTGCTGGGATCAAGGATGTGGAACTAAATTTAAAGGTGGGAGTGCTACCTGTCCTAAGGGCAGGTAGCCTAGATAAGATACAGGAAGAAGCTAACTAGCTGCTTGTTTGCATTGCTTATTTGCATACATTCCTGGCAATTCCTCACTTTACTTTGCGGCCAGTCGGCTGCTGGTCTGCCATGCCGGCCCGCCCTGCCTCTGCCATGCCGCCCTGCCTCAGACCCAGCAGACTATAGACTGAAACCTCTGCAGACTGTGAGCTAATAAACCTTTCTTCCCCTAACGTTGGGTGTCGGGTATTCTGTCCCAACAACGAGAGAAAAGTAACTAAAACAAACATATACATGAGAAAGTCCACAGACAGTTATTGTATACTGTGATGAGTGTTCACAAATTTAAACTCCTATGTGACTAGCTAAAGGATTGAGTTTTAATCTAATTGAAGAATTCTCAAGATGGGAGCTGGAGAAACACCTGTATAGTTGTTTTACTTTATTATTAATGTTATGCATGCATGAGGCTGTCTCTCCAACCAAATTATTTATTCTACATGGTCTGATTGTAGGACCATAATTTGTACCATATTTTTTCTATCACAGATAGTAGGGCATAACTAAGTCCAGTGAAATGAGAATACTTCCAATAAATGAATTTGAACCACGTTCAGATTCAATTTGTAAAACATTAATATAAGCCCATCCTCTGTTTTATGGGTTTCTATTTCCTATATTACCTTCTGTATCATTGACCTCTCTTTCTAAGTCTTTTTGCTGGTTGCAATTTCACTGACAAAATATTTTCATGGCATTGGGCTCTTTTTTTCATCTATACTCTCCCTCTAGTTGAGCTCAATTATTCCCAAGGCTGTAGAGTACATAACACAAGCCAAAGGCTTTCAAATTAAAAATCTGTACTACACTCAATTAATTGTATTGATAGCCCTCCCTCTACCATAGCTCTTTGCAATATGACTTTGCAAAAGCTCCAACCAAGAGATGGGGTCTTTTTCCTCACTTATTGAACTCGCTTGGCTTTATAACTTCCTGGGTCAATATGATGCTGGGAAGAAGTGATCTATCAGTTGTAAATTTAAGGCTTTGCTTCCTCTAAAAACCTCCCGATATCGTATGAACAAGCCTAAGGCAGCTGCTAGGGAATGAAAAACCACACAGACCATCACACTAGCTGGCAATCAACCAATCCGAAGAAGCACAGCCATCTAACCAACTCATCCAGCTGACTACTGAGGGGTGAAGGAATCCAGGGGAGAACAAATGAGACTCCCAGATTAATGCAGGCTAAATACCCAACTTTCAGAATCATAGGGTAATAGACAGAACTGCTACTAACTTTTGGTTGGGTTTGTTATACAGAAATAGTTAACCGATATACCAGCTTGGGTTAAATGCAGACATATATTCAATGCCAACCTGACATCTCTATATAGATTTGTCAAAGTCATTTAAAAATAGACGTGCACTAAACTGTTGATTTTCCCCGCAGGTCCAAAACCTCCCTTGTCCATAGTCTCCTCAAAAAACAAGCCCCACCATCTCTCAAGTTCTTCAAGCCAAATACCTGAAAGATACCACTTAATTCTCCCTTGCTCACACCCCACCACTACCGCATCCAATCCATTAGAAAGTCCAGCTGACTCTACTTTCTAAATTTTTCTTTAATCCATTCACTTACTTTCAGCTCTGCTACCATCACTTCTCCCAGTCTAATCTGTGAACAGCTCTTGCCCATTCTACTTCTAAATATCTCCACCCCTTTTCACATAAAAGCTAGAGTTTTAGCTTTAAAATCCTACAAGATGGTGTCATTTTCCTGTTAAAAAGCTTCAGAAAACTTCTCATTGCACTTAGAATCAAATACAGATTCTGTATCACGGCCTCAAGTCCTCTATGCCCTAGTCCCACCAATCTTCACAGTCTTTCCTCTTGCTACTCAAACTTGCTACTTTCCGTCCACATTGCTTTTCTCACTTCTCCAGGATCCTTTCACTCTTGTGCCCTCGTCTACTACAAAAGCTCTTCTCTTGCTGCTTGCTCTTGCCTTGCTAGACTCCGTTATACTTTTCTAGTCCCAGATTTAAAAACTCATCAACTTCTTGGAGGTCTTTTTTAGCCCATCTGCCTTAAGTGGTTTTCCTACCCCACCATTTACGTCCATAATCTCATCCTGTTCAGTTCATTGAGAGTATTACTGCTGCTGATTATTGGTACATTTGCTTTTTCATACCTGTATTCTTCAATATATTATGATTTTTGTGAGGGCAGGAGACTGCGTCTGTATTGTATTATCAGTGTTTCTCACAATTTTGGCCTATAGGAGGCATTCACTGAACATGAGTTAAATAAATGAAATTAATACGCTGCTTCCAATAACACCATCAAATAGATTTTTATTGCCTTGTTTTCCAAATAAGAGATCTGTGAGCAAATATGTTTGTATTACTCATGCTCAGAGCGGGCAGGAGATATCGGTGCTTATTCAGTGACCAGGCCCATTTACCACAGAAGAGGAAGGGAGAGAACCTTATATTTCCTATAAAATCCCTAATCCTCAAGCCCTCACTTGAAGTAACTTGAGAAACAAACAACCATGAACTTACAAAGGGATTGTTACAAAGGGATGTGAAAACAAAATACCCCAACTCACATCACAGTAGGTCTTTCCGTCCCTCCTTATGCTGCCCCGCGAGAGACATCCTCACACGAACGCATCCGGATATGGGAAGGGAGGGATGGGCAATAGTGACCCTTCCTCTCACCGCCTTCTTGGTAAGGGCAAAAATATTTCCCAGAAGCCTTCAGCAAGTTCTCGTTACATTTCATTGGCCATAATTTGATCCCATTCCTGCTACTAGACAAATCGTTTGTGAAGGAGACCAGGATTGCCACATCTGGTCTATATTCATCATCGTCCAGACTATTCTCACTGCCACTGCGGGGCACCAAGGTTCCAGTGTCTGTGAGAGAAGTATGGTTGATCACGCAAGCAACAGTATCTGCCCTGGCAATACAGCTACCCTGTGTTCTCTTTGTTCCACTTTATCTTAGGTGTGGATGACATGGGTTAAGTCCACGGACTAAGAAACTTCCTATGCACTCTAATGGATTATTTGTTTTTATGTCTGTCTCCACTATTAGCTGGGAGCTCCCTGGAAGAAGGAACTCATGCAATTTTGTTCTGTAACTTGGTGCCTTACCCTAATGGCTAGCACATGTTAAATCTAAGAAGGAACAGATATCCTTGGCAAATCAGAAGAAATCAGAGACACACCTGCTTGTCCCAGTGTTGTCCAGTGATAGTGTCCCAGTGATAGTGTCCCAGTGATAGTGATGGTCAGTGCCTAGCCGAAAATATCAGTGCAGGGAGAGTTTGTCTGCAGAGCAGCTGATTTTGTGTGCACATCTGGGGGAGGGTATGAAACTATGTATTTTAATACATTAGGAAAGTTTGGTAGACTAGAGATTGTCAATTTACAGAAGGATGGTAAAGTTTACTGAGATGGGGTGGGGGTGGGAGGAGGTGTGAAATGTAAACCTTGAGCCAGGCAAGATGGCACAGGCCTGTAATCCCAGCACTCTGGGAGGCTGAGACAGGAGGAGCACAAGTCTGAGCCCAGTCTGGGCAACTCAACAACTCAGTGAGACCCCATCTCAAAATTAAAAGTAAAAGGGCTGTACTGAAAAAAAGTCAACCTTGATGCCAACCAGTAATCATAGATGATGAGAGTGGAAATAAAAGAGGGGATGATCACATGTTTGTGAATTGCAGAGAGCAGGGACTTCTCTTTGATCAACTCAGGCCACCTTCGTGGCCACCACTTCAACTGATGGAGACATACTACTTCTGCCCTAGGATTTTCCTTCCATCCTTCCTACAGTACAATTTTACCTTCAGAATAACATACTCTGAGACCACTCCCAAAGAACTGATTCTGCAGGTTGCTAGAATTCCAAGATGCTCATTCCCTAGAATTAGAAGCAACTTATGGTAGTCTCTGGTTCCCAGCAACCTGACTAGTAAGCTTCACTATTTCAAGATATAGATGCATTTGAATATTTTAATAATTCAATAAAAATAAGCATTTGCTAAAGATTCAAATTCTAGGCTGTACTATTCAATATGTAGAAATAGTTAACTATTTAGATTTACATTTAAACTAGTCACAATTAAACATAATTTAAAATGCAGTTTCTCAGTCACACCAACCATGTATAAAATCCTAAATGGCCATATGTAGCCTGTGACTACCTTATTGAACAACAAAGCTTAAAAACATTTTCTACCTTAACAAAACATTCTACTGGAGAGCACTGTTCTAGAAACTGCTTCCATTAAGTTAGTGTTTCTAGATTTCTACATCAAGTTATCTAAACCTTATTTGGTAGAAAGTATGATAAACTTTGAGGAAAATTAAAAGAGGATCTATATTTCACTGAAATTTGGACATACATGTGTGGCTTCCTAAAGTAGACTTTACATAGCTTTCAAATTACATAGCTTGAAATTTGCATCTCTAATATGAACAAGGCTTTAACTTCCTGAATAACTATGTGTTAAAGGATTTTTTAAGGAAGAAAAGAAGAAGGAAGAAGAAGATAAGGAGAATGAAAGGAGGAGAAGGAGGCAGAAGAGAAGAAGGCGAACAACAACAACAGAAACAAGAAAAAGAAGTAGAAATGGTGGCAGAAAAGGAGGAAGAGGGAGAGGCGGAGAAAGAAAAAAGCTAATGTGAGCCACCTAACTATTACCAGGTAACAATAGAAGCAAGAAAGAACTGGAAAAGAAGGTCATCTATTTTTAAGAATATGATCCTTACGTATAAGTCATTTTATACAATAAAATTCCATGTTACTTTGTCCAAGATCCTTAAATTTCTTGTACATGTTAATCTTTTATGCTGCTTAATAAGATATAGCATTGTTTATTTCCAAGGAGAAAAGTTAGTCCACCCAAGAGGAAAGTGAATCGGCCAAGAAACTATTTCACTGTTGGTCCAGTAGAGGCAAAGACTGACCTTCAACAACTCTGCCCAGACTGCTTGTTAAAGTTATTTATAAAACCTCTGCTCTACTTCTCTAAGAATATGGGAGGACTGAAATTCCCCACTCCCTAAGTTAAAAGGCCACATGACTTGGTTTACACAATTAAGTATGAACAGGAGTGATACTAGTCTCTTCCAGAAGAAGTATTTAAGTACTTGACAGATTTCCCCCTTCCCCCACACTGACCATCATGGAATCCCAAGTTAGAGTTTTGCGAAGTGGAAATCCATCAGTGGTTGTGATGGAGAAAAGATCTATTAATCTACATTGGAAAAGTACCAAACAGAATAAATTTTTATTATGTTAAGCCATTATGAACACAATAATATTTGTTACTGCAGTATAACACAGCCTATACTTACAGCAGTATAACACATCAATCAAATCCAGGTTGTATGGTACCAAATGGAAACAATGATGCCAAGTCTGTAGTTTCTATGACTACAAATAGAAAAGCTATGTGTGTACAGATCAAGCATTTGATGGAAATGAGGGATCATATTTGACACAGGCAATCCTAGGTCTGATTTCCTAGATATTAAACATAGAAAAAAATATGGCTCACTCATTGGAGCATAGATGGTACATAGAGATTTATTCAAACTCTGCTATGAGCCTCAGCCCTTTTTCCTGCTTGGTTTAATCTCAAAACTTACCACATAAACTGTATGTTCCTAAAATGCTTTTCCTACAGTGATCTTAACATTTTCTTCCCTCTCTTTCTGGATATACTGCTAAGATGTTTTTTTCTTTTAAGAACAAATAAAGCACCAAGATCAACATCTAGTTTGCTGAGTCATTTGTTTTCCACTTGAATTTTAACCACCTGGATCTAACCATCTAGCTCGTACTAGGGAGAGAAAAAGACAAAACACAGAGATAGAAACACAGAGAAAGAAATAGAGAAAGAAATAGCAAAACAAAGGGTAAGAGGTGGGGAGAGGACTGGTTCTAGAAAGAAGAACCTGTAAGCCAAACAGAAAAATATAAAAAAAAAAAACTGAAAAGTTTCATTGACTTTGAGAGCTTTGATTAAAAATACTTCACCAAGAACTATAATGTGATTCGAGTCTGAATCAGGGGGACCTCCATGAAAAGATAATTGGAGTGAAAGATCCAAGTTTGTTCTTTTGATTTTTTAATCCCAGGGCCCACGCTTCTATCCTTCTGACTTAGAGAAAGTCAGCTTACTTTACTGAGTCATAATTTCCTCATCTATAATGAGGGCATAGTAAAACTTACCACATGAGTCGGTACAGAGGACAGGATGCTATAAAATATGTTAAAGGCTCTAGGAAAGTGTGTGACGCCAAGCAGGAATCAATCAATATTTCTTTCCCTTTCCATCCTTTCTCCCAGCGTCTCTCCTTCATTCTACCAGGCGTTATTTCTCCATGAGACTTCTGGAAGATGATTTGTCCAAGGACACACTTCCATTTATTGGCATCCTGCCATTTATTGGACTACTAGGTCAAGCTTTTCACCAGCCTCCCTTATGCTATTTAATCTTACAATAACTCTGTACATGAGTTTATCCCCATTTCACAGAGCAAACAGTGGGTTAGAGAGGTTAAAAACTTGCCCCAGGTTCACAGAGAAATAAATCTATTCCCACAAAAGTGCAGTATTGTAGACTTCCCCAAAACTCAGCAGCTCATGGCAGCCTCCTCCCAGTCTGGCTCACTGACTGGGCCAGGCTGACTGTCAACCTGGTCAGTTTGCCAGTTATTTGAGTTGGGTTCAGCAGGGTCCACTGAAACAAGTGTAGTCACCTGGGCTTTCACCAGCTTTCATCTGTGACCAAGGAGTAACAAGTGAGCAGCAGGAAATAAAGTACTCGCTGATTCCTTTATTGATTGTGAGCTGGGTAACTAACCTTCCCAGACTCTGATGCTGGGAATCTCCCTGGGTCCAGTGCCTTAAACCCATGCAGTCCTGGAGGACAGAGCAGAGGAATCCCATGTTTCGGGTAGAAAGGCTCCCTCCCATCCCACCCCAACCCACCCCCATGCTACCTATGAAGGTGATAGACAGTAAGACTGAGCCTATTACAGACATACAGATGCTACCTGCTTCCTACCAATTCAAAAGGAGAAAAATTCAGATGTAGATCATTTCCAGATCTGCAGTTTACCAAAGCTGCTACTTCACAGCACCAGACCAAAATGTGGTCCACACACAACACCAGCATCACAGAAAGTCGTTAGAAATGTGGATTCCTGAACTCCGCCCAACACCTCTTCAATCAGAGTCTAAGAAGTGCTGCTTCATAGAGATTCACAACTGGATTGTGCCACTGGAAAGCATCTGCAGCCAAATTTGGTCTGAGTCTTCAAGCCCAGCACCTTACTCCCACCCAAGCACTTAATGCCGTCAATGTTCAAGGGGGCCCATGTTTTGGCATGAAGATCTGTTATTATCACCTGCCAAATACGTGTTCCCTTTTTTCGTTGGAATCACTTTTCTTTGGGAGAACTTTACTTCCCCAGCCTCGTATGCAACCATCACCAGTATTCACCTCTAGGATATTTTTATCTTGCAAAACTGAAGTAGTGTAACCGATACAAAATGACATGTCTTCTCCCTTTGCCACCCGGGTCCTCATCATTCTTCTTATGTCCCCTTGGATTTGACTCCTCTCCTCCTGCCTCAGTCTGCCAAGCACTGGGCTTATAGGGGTGGGGCCACTATGTCTGGCTTTTGACTATTTTTGAACTGGATTGTTTTGTTGTTTGTTGTTGAATTGTAGGAGTTCTTTGTATATTTTGTATACTAATCTCTTACCAAATATTTTGTTTACAAGTACTTTTCCCATTCTCAGTTTTATTTTCACTCATTGTGTCCTTTGATGTTAAGAAATTTAAATTTTCATTCGGTACAATGTATCTATTTTTCTTTTACGTGCTTTTGGTGTCTTACATGAAAATTTATTTCCAAATCTTGCCATAAAGTATTTCCCCTGTGTTTCCATTTAAAGTTTCAAAGGAGCCAGGCCTAATGGCACACACCTGTAAGCTAGCAAGCTGGGAGGCTAAGGCAAGAGGATCACAAATTCAAACCCAGGCCAAGCAATTTAACCACTTAGCAATACCTGTCTCAAAAAATAAAAAGGATTGAGAATGTAGCTTACTGTGCAGGCCTTGGGTTCAATCCCCAGTACCACAACAATATTTTTTCTCATATTTATAGCTCTTATATTTAGATCTTTGATCACATTTTTAGTTATTTTTTTGTATGTGGTATAAGGAAATGATCCAACTCCATTCTTTGGCACATTTATATCCAGTTTTGCCAGCACCATATTTTGAAATGATTGTCTTTTCCCCTGTTTAATTACATGGTGGTGTTGTTTTTATTTAAAAAAAAGACTATTTGACTATATTCTTGAGGGCTCTTTTTCTTTTGCCTTTTTATTTTCTTGATGGTGCCTTTAGAATCACATTTAATTGTGTTGGGTTTTTTTTTATTTTCTTTTTAAGCGTGTTGCATTTCTCTCTTGTGCTCTCTTTTTCTCATCACTTGGTTTTTTGGCACCATATCTAAAAAACATTGCCTAATCCAAGATCATGAAGATTTTTATACTTATTTTCTAATATTTCTGTAGTTTTAGTTCTTACATTCAAGTCTTTGGTCAGTTTTGAGTGAATTTTTATGTATAACTGGGATAAAAATCAACCTCATTCTTTGCACACCAACCTCCAGTTTTCCCAGCATCATTTGTTGAAAGACTGTCCTTTCCCCCATTGAATAGTCTTGGAATCTTTCTAAAAATCACTGAAGTTTTAATGTTAAGATTTATTTCTGAACTCTGTTCTATTCCATTGGTTTTCCTTTATACTGTTATGATACCGTCTCGATTATGTTGCTTTATTGCAAGTTTTGGAATCAGAAAGTCTGAAACCTCCAACTTTGTTCTTCTTTTGCAAGACTGCTTTGGATATTCAGGATTCCTTGATGTTCTATATGAACTTTAGAGGGATTTTTCTGTATCTGAAAAACTTTCCAGTGGAATTTTCATAAAAACTACATTCTGTATATCACTTAGATGATGTAGATTTTTGTATATGATGTAAAAAAAGGTCAAACTTCATTTTTTTAACATGTGAGTATTAAGTTCTTTCATCACTACATGTTGAAAAAACTATTGTTTTCCACTTTCAAATTTGTGGGCACCCTTGTGAAAAGTAAGTTAAACATGATGTAAGAGTTCATTTCTGAACATGTAATTGGATTCCATTGATCTATTTTATGCCATTATCATAGTATCTTGATTGCTGTATCATGTACAGGTATTAAATTTTGAAGTGAGAAACTGAATTTTCTGGCTTTATTTCTTTGTTTTTCTCTTTCAAAATTTTTGTGGCTATTCTGTGTCTTGCCATTCCATATACATTTCAAAATAATACTGTCTATTCCAAAATATATAAAATACTGCTAGAGTTTTGATAGGGATTGTTGATCTATAGCTCATTTAGAAAGGGACATTGCTTTCTTAGTAATATTAAGGTTTCCAATCCATAAACATAGGATACATTTCCATTTATTTAGATATCTTTTTTAAACAATATTTTGTAGCTTTCATTTTACAACTTACATATCTGTTGTTAAATTTATTCCCAGGTATTTAATTTTTTGATGCTATTACAAATGGAGTTGTTTCTTTAATTTTAGTTTTATATATTCATTTTATATTGTTCAGTACAAGTTAATAGAAATACAATTCATTTTTCTGCATTGAAATTATATCTTGCAAAACTGATAGACTTCTTTATTGCTTCTAATAATTTGTGTGTGTGCGTGTGTGTGTATGCAATGTTTGTATTTCTCAGGATTTTCTACATTCAAGATATCATTTGTAAATAGGAATTATTTTGCTTTTTCCTTTCCAAATGGATGCTTATTCTTTCTTTTTGTTGCCTAACTGCTTTGACTGGAATTTCAAATAAAATATCAAATAACAATGGTCAAAGTATCCCTCCTTATCTTTTTCCTGACTTGGTAAAATGTCAATATTTTTTAACTGAAAAATATGATATTAGCTATGGGCTTCTTCATAGACATCCTTTATCAGATCAAAAAAAAATTCCCTTCAATTCCTAGTTTATTGAGTGTTGTTACCATGAAATATAGTTAAATTTTGTCAAATACCTATTCTGTGACTATCAAGAGAATTATGTGGATCTGCCTTTTATATTATGTAGTTTATCACATTCATTAATTTTTGTGTGTTGAACCAAACTTGTACCTGGGACAGATCTTACTGGGCCATCGCATATAACACTTTTATATGGTGCTAGATTTGGCTTGCTAATATCTTGCTGAGAATATCACCTGACTATATTCATGAGAGATACTGGTTGCAGCTTTTCTTCTTTCTTTTCTTTTCTTTTCTTTTCCTTTCTTTTCTTCTTTCTTTCTTTCTTTTCTTGTCTTTGGTGTAGATATCAGGCCAACAGTGACTTCACAGAGTTGAAAAGTCTTGCCTCTTTCACTTTCTGGAAGACTTTGAAAGCGACAGGTGTTTGTTCTTTTTTAAAGTAATGTGGCATTCACCAGTAAGACCATACTAAGGCTGGGGACAGAGTGTGGAAATAGAGTAAGTTAAATGCCACAAAGTTTGCTGTTCTTAAGAAATTTCAGTAATTTTTCTTGAATAAATGCTCTTTGGATTGTTACAAGTCTTTAGTTAATTTCCTAGGTTCTAAAATTACTTACTTTGATATTCTCCCCCTTCAGTACTCTTGCTGCTTTTATAGGGGAGTGTATTTTCAGAGATCTTATGCCACTATTCCAAAAGTGGCCCTTACATAATCTTAACTTTATTCAAATATTGGCTCCAAAATATCTCCTATCCAGATGTCAGTTTTCATGTCTCATTTTTCAATTTTAATCTCAGTCATTCTGCTTAGCATTGCCCAGAAAAACAAAGGGATTAATTAAACATTTATTTCAATGAATCATTTCCCCCTCCACTAGAAAGGATGCTATTATTTCAAAAGACTGAATATAAAAGTTTTTAGAACTGCCAAGGTGTTGTGCAATAAGATATTAATGATAGAATGTACCAGCCCACCCAAAACAGAGGTGTTTAAAGGCATTTTGAAAGGATATTGTCATCTTCGTTCTTTTTAAGGAGACTAATACATTCACGAGTGCAAAATTTTAAAAAATTAAAAATAGTAAAATCGTGCAATTTAGTCTTCATCCCTCCAAGAAGTAACCATCTTTAAATATTTAAGTTTTTCTTGGTTGTTACAATCCTCATTTTAAGTGATATGGTTTTATTTCTTGATTTAACAACTTTACTGTATCACGGTCTTTTCTGAAGATGTAAATATTATCTAATTGACTTTTTCTCCTTTCTCACAACTAATAAACTTTGGTACTTCTATTACCTTTTGGTTTTTTGTTGGTGAGCTTTATAATTATATAGAATCATGTACTATGACTAAACTTTACTTTTTCTTCTATCCACTTTATACTGATTCTCTTAACTCCTACCACATGAAATAAGTAAGCTGAGGCTTCTCTTACATAACATGTCTCCTCCCTGCCCTTCCTAAGTCCTCTTTATCTCCCACACGCTGACAGCTCTACCACCACCACTTTTCTATGTTCAGCCTCAGAACATTTAGATTCTGTTAGGTAAACATAATTTAGTCATTCGTGCTTGGCCTACACTTTGATTTTAATCTTTGAAAATTGATAAATGGCATTATGATTTTGTAAATAATATTTGCTGCCAAACCACATATGATGCTCAACATTTAAAGGAGAATATTCTCACAAAGAAAGAAATGAGAAAAAAAAAAAAAGATGAATTGAGGATCTTTCCCTAAATGCCTTCAAAATGTGCCCAAAATAGTGTCATATTATAACTGACTTTATATCTGGGCCAAATGTATATGTAATATTGCTTTTGTTTTCCCTATAAATTTTAGGGTCATTTTATTTTTTATTTTTAATGCCCCCATAAATTATAAGAGAAACAAGTGGTGGTATCTGTGCTCTCAGCCTGATAAAAGAATCAGCCACTTTTCAAATTATACTATTTTCAAATAATCTAGTTTATGCTGATGTGCTTTCATACTTACTTCTTAGCTTTGCTACCAAGAAGGACATTCTATATTAGTTCCAATGTTCCCTAAATCCTTAGTCCTTCCTGATCTTTGTATATTATTTTGTGAGTGGTTGTATTACTGGGGTACAATTGTTGGAAAATATTTTTCCTTCAAGAAAGAGTACAAAGGGAGGTAGTCTTCCTGAATTCGTGCACATCTAGAAATGTCTTTGGTTTTTCCTTCATTCTTTATTAACATTTAGGACTGATATAGTGTCATAGACATGTATTTTCTTTGCAGTATTTGAAGACTTGTTGCATGTATCCCTACAATCAGAATTAGCTAATGAGAAGTCTCATGTTGAT